>PVYE01000223.1:0-11783 GCA_002995055.1 Rhizopogon rudus | reverse complement strand
TTGCCTGCAAGTGCGATGACAATGTTGGGATTTGCCTGTCTTTGGAGTTCTTTCACCCATGACTTCGCCTTCTCTAAACTCGTTGCCTTGGTCACGTCGTAAACGACTACAGCGGCTTGGGCGTTACGATAATACATGGGCTACGTGCACGAATCAGAGGGTGGGTTGGGGAAAGCGGTGCTGGGACTTACAGCGAGAGAGTGGAAACGTTCCTGGCCAGCAGTGTCCCAAATCTCGTAACGCAGGACGCGGTCTTCGAGGCGGCATTTTTGAGTCAAGAATGCTGCGCCGATGGTGGGCTCCTTATTTGCTTGAAATTCGTTCGAAACCTTGAAAATGGTTAACTGGGGCGCAGTGTAAGACAAGGTAAACCTACGAAACGGAGGACTACCGAAGATTTACCCACAGCAGCCTCACCTGTAGATGTCAGTCAGTACTCGTTCGCAGGTGGAATAAGAAGCCAGATTGATAGCGTGTGTGAATTGTGTTTTTGGGCATTGTCAATAACTACGAAAGCTCACCGAGAAGAACCAACTTGACCTGGACAGACCTGTCCACAGAGCCTGAAGCAGCGTCAGCCATTGCTATCGCGTTGAAGATGTAAGGAAATATGGACACAAGGGAAGCAGACGGTAGTGCTGCGTTTCCAAACGGCTTTGTTTACGTTTGTATTCAAATCTCCCAGCCATGACATACCACAGCTGCAAATTTATCTGCCATCTCTCCTGTACAACTTCGCATCTTGTCGACAGCCAGAGAAAGATGACGAGCAGTTGTATGGCCTACGAACGGCTGTTAGGAAGGTTGGTCCATGATTGACTACAAACTTGCCATACCCCATAGCTATACACCTTTGGTTATTGACCTACAAATGTAAGTAGTCACGGTGCTCCAGGCTTCTTCAGCGTGTCCTGTATCCACAGTAGTAGATCACGATATCGTATGCCGCCTTTCTTTCCGTGATTGCTTATCAGCAGTCAAAAGTCTTATATATTTTTAATCCATAATACACAAGTTCCTTCAGATGCGGACGTCGGCTGCGAAACGGCTACATTGGTCTCAGATCAATCGGAGGAAAACAGTCGTTCTCGCTGATAAGCGAGATAGGATATCTCAGATCACTTACATCGGTTTTCCTTGTGTGCAGTCTTTCGGCGATGGGTCCTGCAGCCGAACAGAGTAAAGTACTTCAAGTTCATATATACTAGTAACTTAGCATGGCCGGTCACCGAGAGCGGGCCGCTGTGGCCGCAGGTGATCCCAAAGTTACTCACAGGCGAGGTATCGAGGACGGGGGTTTCGGTCTCAGGCTAGCGCTTAACTCCAAAAGTTTCTGACAACCATTACACTCAAGTTACACTTGGACAGTATGCATGTCGCCGACGCATTTGGTGAGTCCTGAGTCTGAGTCTGTCGGCGTAAGCTTGAAAGGCGGCTTACGGATGCAAGCAGATATCACGGGCTTCCAGCCCACCCAGGAGAGCATACCCCCTCTAAATGTGAATTATCAGCAGAAAACGGCGCTAGGTCTTCCTCCCAATGCACATCCTCTTGTCAGTACATTACATTCAGTGACTCTTTATTCATATCACCAATCCAATTTAGAACCCTTTCCACTTCATTCTTCGCGCCGCATCGGTATACCCGGACAAACTTGCCCTCGCACATCCTGACGTGAAATACCCCGCGTTCTATACCTATCCTGTGTGGTGGGTTTACCATATTTCATCGAGAACTAGTCTGACAGCCACAATAGGGCTCAGCGCATCCAGAACCTGGCGTATGCTCTCATTCAAGCAGGTATCCGTCCAGGTGACCGTGTCGCAGTTATAACACCCAACTCGTAAGTTCGTTCGTATTACGCAATTCATCGCGTCTCACACGCGAGCACACGATAGTCCCATGATTGCAGGTATAGCCTCTCTTTATTACACTGCAATTGAAGCAATCATGAAACACCCTTGAGTAGATGCTCACTTTGGTGTTCTCGCTGCTCGTGCTATCATCACGCCTGTAAACACCCGCCTCACACCCCCTGAAGTTTCATACATTCTGGAACACAGTGGATCCAAGCTTATTCTCATCGATCGTGATTTCACACATCTCATTGAGAACACTAATATCCCTACCATTGTTTGTCACGACACAGGCAGAGTGGGCGACCCCTACGAAGGCTTCCTTAGTGCAGGCAGAGAATTCAGTACAGAGAAGGGGTGGGCAGGCTTAGATGTTGAGCCCGACGAGAACGCTGGAGCAGTGCTGTGCTACACGTGAGTCTTGACTCTCTTACGGGATTCGACCAAGAAATTAATGGGTTTCTACAAGGTCGGGCACTACAGGTCGTGTAAGAATCGCCTTTGTCAGTAGTTGTGATAGTTGCTCATTGTACTTAGCCCAAGGGTGTCCTGACTACGCTACGCGGTATGTTCTATCTGCTCACTCCATTTATGCTCGGTTGATGCAATTGTACAAATAAGGCTCCTATTTAGCAGCAATAGGGAATGTGGTTGAGGGACAGTGAGTAGCTCTGTCTTGTTGTATCCTTCTGGAAGGCTCACCAGCAGCATTTACAGAATAAATCGTGAGTCGACGTACTTGTGGTGAGTTCTGTAGCACGCCAGTCGCATGAGCAGTCAAGATCACGATGAAAAATACAGGATCCTTCCAATGTTCCACGCAGCTGGTTGGACGTACCCATGGGCAAACGTCTTCGCGTGCGCGACACAGGTGTGCAGAAACGCTGCCGTGTTTTATGACCATCTTATCGTTTTGAACTCAGATAACTATGCGATCTGTTGACTACCCACTTATCTGGAAGCACTTCCTGAATTCGGGGGTAACCCACTACTGTGGTGCACCGACTGTTCAGGTTTGCACGTCGCACATGGACCAGAGTTTGCCTGATGTGTCAATAGATCGGAATTGTAAATGACCCTGCTGCTAGACCTCTTCCTCGTACTATATCTGCGGTTATTGCAGGGGCTGCGCCTACTGCTCAACTCATTGGCCAGCTCGAGCAAAAGGGAATCAAGTCTGTGCATGTATACGGACTAACGTAAGTTCAGCGTAGTATTGCATATACATAAGCTGACTCGTTCTTCTGTGCATCATCATCAGTGAGGTACGTGCTGTGATGCTATCTGGAGAGGTGGCGATCCTGAACCTGCTCGTTTAAGACCTACGGACCCTGCACGCGCTGCTACGATCAACCGCACTGGAAAACACTTACTTTGGAACAACGCGCGAAGCTAATGGCCCGGCAAGGTCAGAGCTTCGCCACTGCGCAAGAGGCACGCGTGGTGTATCTTCCCGAGAACGAAGATGACCAAGAACTCCGTGACGTCCCAAAAGATGGACGCACAGTTGGCGAGATCCTCATGCGTGGAAACATCGTCATGAAGGAGGTGTGGTCTCAGTCATGTGCCCAGGGTCTCGTATTCATTCTAGGTATTTATTAGTACTTCCGCGACCCAGAAGCCACGCGCAAGGCTTTCCAGGGAGGCCACTTCCACTCTGGTGATCTAGCCGTCTGGCATCCCGATGGCGTCATACAGATCGTCGACCGAAGCAAGGACTTGATCATCTCTGGAGGCGAGGTGAATAAGTACCTCTTCTGGTGATTCAAATTGCTCACTCGAAGATCACAGAATGCGTCAAGCTTGGCCATAGAACTAGGTATCTTTCCGTTCGAGTGACTACTATGTTGTGGATCCTCATCGAGATGCACAGAACTTTCCAGTCATCCTCATGTTTTGGAGGTGTCTGTTGTCGGACGCACGCACCCCAAGTGGGGGGAACGTCCCATGGCTTTCGTCATCCTTCGTCAAGAGCACGCATCCAAGTGGAAAGACAACCATGATGGCTTTGGTGCTGAGCTGATCCGCCACGCTCGGACCCGTTTGCCCGGCTTTGCATGCCCAGAATGGGTGCAAATAGTGGGCGAGTTACCGGTCAGTCATGCATAGAGTCCATATCCCGCCTGGCACTCATGAAACTTACAGAAAACATCTACTGGGAAGATCCTTAAGACCAACCTTCGGAAGATCGTTGCTAAATTGTGATCTTAATGATCTAATAGTGATAATTGCGAGGTATCGTTAATAGGTATCTATACATACTCGAGTGCAATTTACCCAATTTGCCCAATAAAAGGTATGAGTGAGTAATTAGTAAGAAAACAACATAGCGTCAAAATGTCGCAGGAGATCTCTAAGCATGATGATGAATTCAAGAACTTCACAACCATCATGACACATCGGGACATAGTCGCAATATCCGGAATGCACCAATATTGCGTTCGCATAGGTATACCTCGTCTCCCCGTCTCCCAAGGAAGAGCACCTCATCTGTAATCTCAGTGTCCCCATCTCCCGTGCCACTGAACTCTGACTTCGCGGGAGACTTTCCAGAATAGCTAGGCTTCTTTCCAAGATAGCCTCCACCTTTCGATTTTGACGATAGGGCAGCGGCGGCTGATGTAGAGGAAGCGATAGGAGTACCAATCTTCCAAACAAAAGGTCCGCGTCTGTTAATGTTCGATGGTGGCGGTGCAAACTGGGGTAGCAGAGTACGGGACTCGTCCGCAGGTCTGAGTAAAGCGTCGCCGAAATCCATTGCTTCAACTCCTCCTTGTCGCATAGCCACAATGACGGAGCGGTCTTTCACGTCAAAAGCCTCCACACGTTTCACGTCTCCCATGCGAGGAACCAGTTTCGAGTCGTCATCGTTCTCCGCGCTCCAGATAAAGCGGCCTTTGAGGACCGCCCGACCACGAGCATCCACTATGGACGTGCTGTGACCGCCACGCGAAGAGAAGAACAATGCAGGAGGGCCAAAATGCCGAGGCTGAATGAGAAGGGATACTGGTGGCAATAGAGGTTTGGCAGCATCTAACGTAGGAGGAGCAAGCTGGGTTGCCAGTGGTGGTGATGTTGACCGGAATGGGTGGGAAGGATCAACGCATTGCTGTCTCAAATCCTTGAGTAATATGAACTCGTTGTCCTCCTCTTTTCGAACAGGGAGGTCTGGGGGAAGCAAACCGTCCTTATACCACGCTTGCATAAGGCTTGCTTTCCAGGGCCCTGACTCTGACTGAGCAAATGCTTAACAAGTAACATTTCAACATACCATGAACAACTCCTTTCGGATCACGGTAATGCCATCTGGAGGGCGGTGCTGGTGCTGGCATGGGTAAGCCGGGAGGTGAAAATTGGATGGATGCTAGGTCAACAATGGCATTACCTTGAGCATCAGGTTCATGCTCAGCGCGGTAGTCAAGGAAATCGGGGTATGTCGGTGGAATGATGTAGTCATCAGCGATCGTGGCCAGAGGCAACCTCGGCGCAAAGGACAACTGCTGAAAGGTCGTATATGATCCGAGAGGAGCGGAGGCTAGTGCCACAAGCTCTTCAGCATGTGCAAGAGCAGATTCATGAGCGCTACCAGTTGGTGTGTGCGATTGCGATTGCGATTCTGGAAGATGAGCATTGGAATTATTCCTAGAAGGATCGCTAGATGGTAGTAATGAGAGTCGATTGCCGATATTGACATTGGTATCTTCGTCATCCTGGGCAGGCGGGTCTGTGTCAAAGACATCTGGCTGACCCGAACGTATTTCCCGAACTCTTCGCCGAGCTGCACGTCGCTCTGCTCGACCAATTCGAACTTCGCGAACTCTCACCGTAGCAGGTTCCAACCCGAAGACGTTCTGAGTAAAAACGAGGAAAACTTCAACGAGATCATCACCCTGCAGTTGGAGTTCCAAAGAACGCGGCGAATCAGGAAGAATAAAGGTGCGAGAAAGACCGAGGGCGGTTCGATACGTCCCGGCAAAGAGCTCAACCTTTTCACCACTATCCCCGCAGAGGATAGCAAGGAAGCTGTCCATGATCCCGATAAATATCTAGACCCCTGCAAAATTCGAAATTCGAATACACACCTCTTTTTCGGTGTCTCCACGGCCTTGATCAAAAGGGATCCTTTCGTCCCTGGTAGCTTCACGTAGTCCAACTTTGGTGGAGGTACTGGTGTTATGGGAGTCTGCGATCCATTTCTCTTTTCGGGCTCCGAACCTGTGAACACGAGTATAGGAGGCCGCTCGTTAGACCTTCTGGAACTGAATGCATTGCTAATAATGCGAGGAAGAAGGCGAGAGTGGGAAGGGGTTGTCGGATGTGAAGGGGCAGTAGGTAAGGGTGGCTGGGTGACGACACGAGAGTCGCTACGTCCCCCTGACGTCGATGGACGAGGAGGAAGTAAAGCCGGTTCTGCTGGACGTGAACGTGTTGAAGTCGAACGTGTCAGAGGTATCTCGGGTATTGTCGGAGATGTTGGAGATGTGGGGGATCCCAAGGGGCTGTCATACATGACAGGGACATTAGGGTGGGTATCATGCGAGCCACTGCTGTTGAAAAGGCCACCCAGTACTGACCACCTCCTCCTCCGCCTTTCAGGACGACTCGCGATGCTAGGGCGGCCTAATGAAGAGCGACCGTCTCCCAATGAAGGACTGTGTGGCACGCCATCCTCTGTAACTGTAAGAGATGGGGTTGTGCCGATCATGATAGGGGCTTGTGGTCGCACTGACCCTGCTGGTGGGAGGTCAGGAGCTCTGCTCTCCAAAAGGGCTTGAGCAAGCGTTATGTGGTCCCCGATAGCAGTCACGCCGTCATCGTCGTCATCATCAGGGTCTATCTCTGGCACTGATCGTCTATGAGGTGGCTGATCAGGGGAGATTTGCGTTGGAGGTGCTATGCGATGGTTACTCTGCAACGCTTGACGAATGGTCAACAATGTTGGAGACGGCTCAGGAGGTTGGGTTGGTGTCATGTTTGATTGCGCCAGAGTCAGATCCAAGTTCGCGGGGCGGTTTCTTCGGATAGTATATGTGGATTGACTGCGTACAGGAAGTGGCGCGGAGCCAGCTTCTGTGACATCACTAGTCCGGGGTGGCATAACGCTAGTCCGTTCATCCAAAGCTTGACTACCGCTTGCACCTGCGGTCAGCATATCAATGGCTTCATCGTCACTTGCCTCAAACCAATCTGCAGTCTTAGCCATTGTATTTTCCTGCTCCATACTAGAACCCAGGTTGGGCAGTGGAGGAACAGGGGGAACGACTACGTGAGAGAGGGATGAACGACGCGATCTTGAGAGGTTTATTGAAATGGTGGACGCTTGTGTCTGCAATCGGGGTCGAGTAGTCTCAGCTACAGAATAAGGTGGGGGCTGGCCGACCGGCTGGCGGGGCGTTACAGGTTGGAGTGTTGGCGGCCTGGGTGTCTTGTTCATTGCGGATGCGGAGGAAGACGTGAATGACGACTTCCTAGAAGCCTTTTCCGTCTTGGGGACTGTCGCGCGCGGAGTTAATGGCTTGCCTTTCGCCTCCGTTGAATCGCGTTGATCCAAACTGGAGCTGCCAGATCCCACCCTCCTTGACTGCTCCCTCTTGGATTTTTCGTATTCTCTCCGGCTCTCAACCTCCATACGCCACTCCACAGCTTTTTTGACCTCCTCTAGAGCATAAACACGAACGCCATCCCGTCTTCCTGCTATGGCTACCAATACTCCACGATGTTCCATAACCACGACACTCTTAAAGCTTACTCTCCGCACCAGTGCGTAAGGGTGAGGGGCGGGTGGGGAAACGAGGGGAAGAACATCAAGTCCTTGAGCGTGACACAGGAGAAGGTAATGAGGTGCCATAAAAGTTCCACTGGTGGGAGGAGTAGTAAAGTGCGAAGGGGATAAATCTGAGGTTACAACTGATAGGGAGAGACCGAGCTCTCGAAGGGTGGGAGGTGGGAGCGAAGGTGGAGGTGTGACCGGTCGATTAAGTGCAGGGGATGGGGATCTGGAGATAACATTGAGCTGGGCTGGGTTTGAATCGGGTGGCGGTGGTGCATCGTTCCGGGCAAATATTCTGGAGGAGGATGGGGTGATTGTGTCTCTCCGGTGCATTAGATTGGACCAAAAGCCAGAGAGACGATTAGAGGGACGACCCTGATAGTATTGTCAGTGTGATATTCAATTCATAGAGGAGAGTTAAAAGAGTGAGAATTGCAACTCACGTCCAAGGTAGACTGGCGGTTGCTTCTGAGTGAGGTTGCTCTTTCAAGATGAGCAGCCAACCTATTACTATTTTCCGGGGACGAAACAGAGTGATCGGTGGACCTTGCAGTGAATGGTTGAACCGAGGGAATTTGACTAGGTGTGACATGAGCCACTGGCAAGCTGTGAGTACTTGCGGCATCAGAAGGGTCTTGAGGACTAGCTGTAAGGGAGGGGGAATCTACGTCCACATCCGTTGGGGACGGCATGACAGGCATGTTTATGGTCTTTGGAGTGGTAGGCATCAAATCCTGTGCATGCGGATCTATCTGACCGGTCAAATTATCACCAGGAAGGAGCTCTGGGGGATCACTCCATTGATTGTGAGTATCCAACATGAAGGGTGGTAAACGTGGGGTCTGGGAGACGTCAGGACGATTAATAAATGAGGGAGAGCTGGAGCTGGAACAGGACAAAGACAGATTAGTGAGTGCGCTGGCAAGAGAATCTGTCTAGAGAGTCAATTGGAAGTGAGTGCCAGCGAGAGAGACCATTAAGAGAAAGAAAGAGAGAAACTTGGACTTGGATTCCGTTGTCCGGTGACTTACTTGACAAGTGTGGATTTGGCACGGAGCGGCCGATAGGTAACACATCCCACGCCACACTATATTCGCCATTCAGTGTGAAATTTATTCTTATAGTATATTTTTATAATAATAAGTACTTGCTCTCGTGCTCCTACTTGACTCGCGGCAGTCCGTCATTGGGACAGTCAACTTCCCCCGTCAGTTCTACAATGTTATCTCTCCGTCATCTTGCTCGTCCATCCTCTTGTTCAAGGAGATGGGCTCACAACATTCCCTCATTTTCTCATCTAAATGCCGTTAATGAACAAGATATCGCACACCTATCAAATATCCTCGCACCCTCCTCCATACTCTCAACACTTCCATCAGTCGCCACCCCCGCAGATGATCTCGCCCCTTACAATCTTGACTGGATGGGAAAGTACCACGGTCAAGCAAACTCTGTCCTTCGCCCACGCACAACCGAACAAGTCAGCGAAATTGTCAAGTATTGCGCTCACCGCAGAATTGGCATTGTTCCTCAAGGCGGTAACACTGGTCTCGTCGGTGGTGGTATTTCTCTACAGAAAGAGATTGTCCTCAGCTTGGGTGCTATGAACAACGTTCGGTCCTTTGACCCCGTGTCTGGTATTTATCCGCGTAGCTTGTATATATTATTATAATGCGAGCGCGTAGCTCTTTCCAGGTATTCTTGTGGCGGATGCTGGCTGTATTCTCCAGTCTCTAAGTGATTACATCGCACCTCACAATCACATCATGCCCCTTGACCTTGGCGCAAAGGGAAGGTGTGTATTTTGCATTTCATACTCTCGGACCGTTCACTAAGCGCCCATTTTACAAGTTGTCAAATCGGTGGCAATGTATCCACAAATGCGGGCGGTCTCCGACTCCTCCGTTACGGTTCACTGCACGGCACTGTCCTCGGGTTGGAGGTGGTCCTGCCGGATGGTACCATCCTGGACCAGCTATCGACCCTGCGAAAGGATAATACCGGTAAATTAAAGTTTTACATTAATATTAAGCTCCCCAGCTCACCTATGATAGGTTACGACCTTAAGCAACTTTTCATTGGTGGAGAGGGTACTCTCGGTATCGTAACCGGGGTCTCCATCCTGACACCCCCCGCACCCCAGGCGACCAATAATATTTTCTTAGCATTGCCACGCTTCAACAATGTTCTACCGCTCTTCCAGATTGTGAAACGCCAACTTGGGGAAATCATGTCTGCATTCGAATACATCGACCGCACCGCCTACGACATGGGCTTGAAGCATGGCCTTGGCCCCTTGCTCGACGCAGAGGAAGTTGGTGATTCGGAATGTTTCATACTGGTCGAAACTAGCGGTGGGAACAATGAGCACGACTTAGAGGTGCGCGCTATTTTAGTCCTCGTCGGCGTGTGAATTAATCCCTTCTCCCAAAATACAGAAACTCAATCATCTTCTGGAGCACTTACTAACTGCTGATCAACCTTTGATAAACACCGGTACTCTTTCCCAGTCTCCCAGTCAATTCAATTCCATCTGGGCTATGCGCGAAGGCTTGACTGAGTGTTGTCAGAAGGAAGGCAAACCATACAAGTATGATGTTTCTGTTCCCCTTGCCGACTTTCAGAAGGTGGTCGATGCTGTTCGGGAACGCATGATTTCGAAAGGTCTTTACGGGGATCACGCGATTTCCAAAGTCATGGGATACGGCCATGTTGGTGACGGTAATACCATTTTACTAACATCTGAAGGACGCAGCACTTATCCATTTGCAGGAAACTTGCACTTGAACGTAATTGCTAAGCATGGGTACCGCCCGGAGCTAGAGGCTGCTTTGGAGCCTTTCATTTACGAAGTTGTCGGTGAGTATCTCGTCTCCCCGAGGGTCCTTAGTATGGATGTTGACGACATGGATCCAGCTTCTCACAAAGGTTCCGTATCTGCGGAGCATGGCATTGGATCGATGAAAACGCATGCATTACATTATTCCAAGAGCGATGTCAGCATCGAGTGGATGAGGAAGGTCAAGCAAGTCTTTGATCCTTTGAATATCATGAATCCGGGCAAAGTTCTTCCATAGAGACAGCACTCGTGTGCCGTAGCTTACTGCATTTTATGGCTGCGTGAATAGACTTTGTTATACAGTTTACCTTCATGCTTGCACCCTATGGTGTCAATTACACGTGATGTCCCTAAATTGCCGTAAACAAAAGTAGCAGAGTAATCTTGCGATACTCTTCCAGACAGACTCCAGAGTTCTCGCGTGCTGATTTTTATGTATGCAATGCGTCAATGGTGACTTCATGTGACTGACACGTCGCATGAGGATCATCACCATTCGGTAACAATTCTTGGGTTGAACGTTCAGTAAGTACGAGCAATGACGTCGTCGTGGTCGAGTCGTCAGTATATGAACTGCGACGGCTCTGTCCAGGAAATTTTCAAGCTCCTTTCACCCGCATTTTTATTCATTGATCAACACAAGCACTATGCAATCTCAAGCGAACCCCGCAAACGTGAGTTCAGCTCATTCCCGCCTCGATGAACCATTGCTGATAGCCTATCTGCTACATGTAGGTTGCTGGCGGTCACAGTGAGTAGCTTGTCAAACTGCGTCCACCCGTGACACTGATTGTGTCTTTAGAAGCTGCCTTGAAGAACCCAAAGGTTTCTGAGGAGGCCAAAGAGCATTCGCAACAGGTCCTCAAGGAGATGGAGTTGCGTGGAGAGCTCCCTGAGCAGAACCGTGGTGCTGACGAAAGCAAGAACATTGGTAATATTATGGTCCCAACCTGCTAATCCATCTCCACAGGCTGCGACCAAAAACCCGATCATATCTGAGGAGACCAAAGAGCATTCCAAGTAGTTTCTTGAGGACATCGGGGCGTGAAGCTTGAAACCTATTAGAACAACTTGCTGTGTTCTACTTATACAGCGTCTTTGAGGTATTGTCCGAGTATTCTTTCAGTGGACAATTCCCTACGGGCTGTTCCGAAGTTGTTCAGTTTCACGGACCTCGTACATGTTATTGAAGAATAGCTATATAAGAAGTGAACTGTTCTCCAAGTCGTCGTCAAGTTACAGCCGTTTGCATAAAGGATGGCAGTTCCCGTGAGTTTTCGTTCAATTAGGAAACTTTAGACTTAGTGAAATTTTGACT
>PVYE01000211.1:0-16772 GCA_002995055.1 Rhizopogon rudus | reverse complement strand
TCTATCAGTGAGTTCCGTTGTGATAAATCGCCAGTGTTGCTGAACCAAATATCCCAGCTTTTCATCGGGCAGGTCATGGGCACGTCCGTTGGCACTGAAGTTTTCGTGCAACACGGGTGGAGAGCATGTTCACTGCTAATGCTGGCGCTGCAGGGATTCCAAATGCTAATTTTATTGCTCCGCGGTCCACATTGTCCTCGAAAACGATGGTTTGGTTATGAAGGGGGACTCGAAGCACGCAAACGAATTGTGTTGGAGAGGGAAAAAGCGCAGGGCCGCGGTGAAGTGCAACACGATCCCGAGGCGCAGAAGGAGGCACCGATGAAAAGTGGTGAAGGCGAGCAACCTGACAAATCATAGATACCGAAGTAGAGCATGAATCATATTCTGTTTTCAGCTTGAAAGTCTAGAATGGTGAACTGGGGACAACTAACTACTATCGGCAAGTCATTGTCATGGAGTTCTTTAGGCTCGAGTCCAACGCTTACCGCCAAGAAAGTCGCAGCGACTGTCTGAGACTGTCAGAGCTTCTCGAAGTCAGACCCTCAGACAAAGTGATCGGAATTAAACAACAATTAAACTGTAGTTGGAAGCGAGTTGATGGGTGTTTGATTTTTTGACCAAGTAGAACCTTAGAGGGAATGAGGCAAGTCGGGATCTCGTACAGACATAGGATTGCGGAGCGAAAAAAATTGCTAAGGGTCCGGACCCTTGTGCGTCAGGTACGTGAAAAGCTATCATTGTACTAGTACGGCGCAACTTGTGAGGTGTTGTTCCATTCTACAATCTGTGAACCTTCTAGTAGGAAGCTAGGGGAAATCTGATCTGATTGCGGTTATTGCGTACTAGTACCATGCCATCAAGTCGGCTACCGTGATAGTGGGGCAACAGATTGGCACATTGCAGGTTGCATGACCAACAGACGCTACGGTGAATTCTTACGCCGCATGTGCGGCGAGTGCCCGGCATTCTGGAAGCATATCATGTCTCATGCAAACCCATAAAGAAGATCTGGCGTATTGTGGCTGAAGGCACATTAATTTGAATGACACTGTGGCCTTGCCTTGTGCCGCTGCAGTAGCAAGGACGCGCGGCAAGGGAAATTGGGGCAGGAAGCGGAATGACGCATGACGCGAGTTAAGAAAAGTAGCAAGGACGTGTCAGTGAACCCTGCAGGGTGATCAATGTCGTCGAATATAATTTGTGATGGTAGACTCATATTGCACTAATGCAATTTTTTGCCAGCTTCTTCCGATAACCTTTGAGCTGGAAGTTGGTTTGTAGGCGCACTCGATCTGGGGGGCGCGCCTCGAGGGAAAACACAGATACAATTAATGAGGCCTCGCCGCAAGAAGGATAGAAGAGGGTGAACCTACACTAGTAGTGAATGCATGCATGGTTAAGCACGTAAAGTTGATATTCAAGGTGATTTGCAATTTGGATCGATGTTCGCAATACAAAAGCAGCAATACATATGGATAGGCAGCTCAATTTCACGGAAATAGCTGTTTGAAGAGTCTAGGTTAGGTATACCTCAATCGAAATTTTAAGTGGTCATAAATTTGTGGCTCACCTTATCTCAAACATAAGAGTTTCGTAAACTTACTAGAATCACATCTTGATGATTCTGAACGTTTTTGGATAGTATACAGCATTGGTCAGCCGCATGCTATTCTCATAGAGTCAAAGTGAAACGCGTTCTTTATACATAACACTGAGTCACTGACATGTCTGGCGAAGTAGAAAGTGAAGGTGACTTTCTAGGGTTTTTCATAGAATAGCAGGATCTCATCCGTTGAGTGGCATTAGTGAAATCTCCCTTCGTCCTCCGTATCGCTCGCATTGACGTGGATGCTACACTGGAGCTCCGTCAGTCAGTTCTGTGGCCCACCCTTTCAATCGCAGATGTTCGTCTCGCTGAAGACGACAAGGGTCTTCATTTTGGAGCTTTCCTACCACAGCACGAAAAGCCCATTGCAGTCATCTCGTTATTCGACGGACCCTTACCGGATCAGGAACTTGCCATGACATCCGAGATTGATAGCCCTTCCCAGAGAAAGTCTGCACGCTTTCGTAAATTTGCCTGCGATCCGATGCACCAGAACCAAGGCATAGGGACCGAGTTGCTTCAACATGTGATTGAAGCAGCTCGACTGACGCTGGGTGCAAGCATCATTTGGTGTGATGCTCGGACGACGAGCAGTGCCTGGTATAACAAGCGGGGCATGATCGAATTTGGTGACCCATTCTACAAGGGAGATGTGCAGTATATCCGGATGATGATGTCCTTGGACGCAGATGCTTGCTATTGCTTGGGAGACCAATCCGTGTAACGCCATTTAGATTTGCCACGGTACTGGGCCATGACTAAGTGATAAGGACGATGTGGTACGCTGTGTTCTTCATGTTGATGCACATTGATGAACTCACGGTAACAACCGTATCGGCAGAATCGGTGTCCGCGATACATACCATGTATATGCCACATTACGCTCCTTCGGGAGGTCCCTTGATATTATGTACTGGTGTCTTTGTGGTGATAAACAGATGCGTTCATAGACTCAAGTTTACCTCTGCATGATCTTTCCGTGTACATGATCGAGCTCAATTTCTCGCGACGGATAGCCCCGCCGCAGGGTGTCATCCAGCCACTGGAAATATTTGACAGTCTTACCTCACTTTGCGCCGCCTACTTGGCGCACCGAGTTACTTCGACATCGGGAAAGCTACTGAAAAAGCTCACATGTCTTGCGCCAAGGCTTCTGGAATCTGCGCGTCAGAATTATGGTTCAATATGGTCCTCCTTCTTCGAGCGTCTCGTTGAAACTCTCGAGAGCTTCGATAAAAAAAAAGCATTGCAAATGTGTTCAAGAGTCACCGGCCGAACTTTCACGTACGCTGCCGGTAGTTCGTGTGGAAACGCCTCAAGGGGCCACAATGCTCAGTACGCCTGACCATTTTCGGCGAGCTCCCCAGCGGTAACCTTCAGAAGCAAGGTGCTACATTCGGCGAGCAACGTGTTCCGGTAAGTATTCGCCGTTTCCATGAGGTGTCTGATCGACTATCTCGTTCAATATTTGGTCGCTCCCGCAGCCAAGCGGATCTCGGTATACTACGATTGTGGTGATTTGAACCAAGGGTCTCCCTCTCATGCAATGATACGTCGTGCCTTTGTATCGAAGGACCGGATATTCTGCTTTGTTAGTTCTGTGTCTAGGGGAGACTAGCGCCAGGTTGGCAGTTGGGATCAAACAAACAAAAGAGAACTAGTATCAGCCGTGGCCCTGAGTTTTTTCTAGTTTTTTCTTTGCTTTGTGACGATTTTCGGCATTTTTTATTCGCGATAAACGGGTGTCAACGAGGCTACTGGCTGTGCCGCTAAGGGGCGGTACTTCATCTTGCTATCGCAAACTCAAATTGTTGACGGGCTGACATCCATGCTGCCGTTTGTTTTCCTTATGCGTCTATCTCGATCTTTCCGAAAGAGCGTCAGCTGATAGTTTGTGTAAAGTAATTTTCCTGACGATGGGGAGAAACCTGAAACGCACTTTCGGATAGACACCTGCGCCCACGACATATCAAGTCATTATATTCGCCTATAAAAGCCTCGGATACTGGAGTGACTCTATTCTCATCCCCCGTTTCTTACCTGCTCACTCACTCCTTTGGAATTGGTGCTTGTTACGAGTGCGACGGTTTGCTGTGCCCCTCCGGTTCTACTCTATTCTATGAGTCCAAATTTTATGGAATGTCATCTTCGTTCGAATTTGCCACGCCTCGATTTGGTTCATAGCCAATACAGTAGATCGGAGGTCATGCCCGCCTTTGCATTTGACGCTCGCCAATTGTTCTCCCATTTTTAATATATACTCTACTGTATGCAGCCCAACGCAGGCAACTCTGACTTCTCACTCATACCGAAGTTCCCTATTCCCCCGCTGGGGCCATGATTATCTTGCACTAGACGTTCACTGATTGTTCTGATATTTCCGTTCTACTGTACGCAACACAACACGCATACCCAAGTGCAATAGAATGTTAATTATCCCTCCCCCCTTCCCCCTGATTTTCCACGAGACTGATACCATCCCATCGGAGTATATCCAACACGAGGCAACTTATTATCTCCGAGCCGTTAGGCTTTTATAATTTCTTCCCCAGATACGGACATCCAACTTCCCCTTCTTGTGCATGTATGGACCTCGGCGCCTCACGGATCAGTTGGATATTCGTTATTCATAGGGTCTAAATGATGAGAATTTCCAGAAATGCTTCGGCACAGCCGCCCTTCTAGTCTTCAGTGCGCTCTCCGCTCCTTGATAGCCTCATGATTTATTATGTCGAGAGGTTGTCAATGAACTTCCATCTGAATCAGGGAGTTCTCACCATCAAGTTTCGATTGTCCCCGTGCTCGGAGCGATTTATGTGCGCGATTGAAGCATGTACCGCTGCATGCCGAAACCCGAAGGCTGTACCAAGGGCCACATTTCGAAAAGTAAGGAAGTGTAATTTCCATGACCGTCGGGAGGTATCAGCGACAGTTCGCACTCTTCTCAAGAAAAAGTAGCGAGATCACATTTGGATCATATCCGAGGCGTCGATGATCTCATGAACAGACCACGAGGCTGATGGAAGGACTATATAGTGATCAGCAACACATCATTTCCACAAACTTGGACACATAAGTCGGTCCGTGTCCGCATGATGAGCACTGCAAATAGATAATCAAGTATAGCGGATGACATTCACAACGAAAAGATACGGGAATCAACATCGGAAATCATATGCAGGGTATGTCGATATCGATGTCATTTCAAAAGCTCTTCTACAATCCTATCTTCCGCAATATTGGCAACATTCGCTCCGCGGTAGTTCAATCTCCGAAGGACATCGATCTGGGTCTGTATCAGCGCCTTCATGCCCTAAAACAACAGCATTTCCGAGACGTACGACTTTTGAGCGCTCAAAACCAAGACCCTCAAATTGATCTACATGGGCTTTCTCAAGACCAGCTATTGCGATCTCATCTTTCTGGGGCTCCTTCACTTCCATCTTCTTGACGGCAGGTCCTCCTGCATATATCTGTGTCCAGTATCTTGCTGTCTCATCGAAACTCCGCTTGCTTGTCGTGTAGTGCTTCGCAACCTCCGCATCTTGTGGATCATTAGGTTCAGGTGAACACAGCAATGATTGAAGCGAGATCAGTGTCGATTTGAGGGTTAGGACAGGAGACCATGCGTCCTTGAGGATGTCAAGACAGATAGCTCCGGACGCTGATGATATGTTTGGGTGATACACTTTCGTGATGAACTTCATCTTGACAGGTTGGAACGGATATGAGTCGGGGATGACAATGTCCTGATATGGGGATTGAGTCTTTCATGCTGCACAAGAAACCATGAAACCATGAATGCGCACCACTTCAAAGTGGCCACCCTCATATGGCGTGTCCTGAGGACCTGGGAAAGATCCTTTCAGGTGAAATGGGGACGCATCCACTAACTCGATTTTGATATTCGAAGACTTGTCGTTCTTGCAGTCTGACCAGGGCCGAGTGAGCGAGACGCCACTAGCAACAGTGATAAATGCCTACCAGCGATTTCTTTGTTCACGCGGCGCAGACGAGCGTCCATGGTGCACAAACGCAAGAAGAATTCACTTAGGGCTACGAAAGACGGACAGTGAGCAGACGTTGGACGAAATGACTGAATGCAGTGAGTGAGAAGGGTAAGTAACTCCTGTGCTGAGTGTCACGTGGAGGCCTTCCAGCGACCCCCACTTAGTGGGTCTTGGGATGGGACTCGTCACTTACATAAGCATACATCACTTCCGTTGGATGAACGTTTGAACCGTCATGACTTACAACAAGACATGTGAGTCGACGTACGAAACTAGTAGACTGATACAAAGACCTCACTGTCCAGATATCTTGAGCCTGGATAAACTTCTCACTGGAAAGCTTTGGCACCCGGTACGTACGAATAGGTCTTCACACTGACCGGGATGTTATATCCACATCACAAATCACTGCAAGATGCGTTTCACCGAAGACTCGGGCGAACGGTTGGACGTTGTCGTCCACTCACGAGAGCCAATCTCTATCTTTGTATGATCTTCGCAATTACTTCTCAGTGCACAAATAACACCTAGTGCCATGGGCCATCAATTTAATGCTTCACCTGGCTACGCCAATTGATACAACGCAGATGCATCAACTGTATGATGGAGTCAGTGTGGTGTGCTTTGTAATTTTTTAGGCCTGTTGTTATCGCTGACCGAGGCGAAGAGGGAGATGGTGAGCATAATGCGAAAGATGTCGAGGACGTGTGAGGAGGGACAGATATGAAAGAATTTCATGAATCGGGGGCGTTACAGATGAGTTACTGGACTGGTAGGGCCAGGCAGAAGGTCGATCATCAGTGAGTAATCCGGTTTCTGCATGTAATGTTCGGTCCTTTTTTTCTTACTTCACTCTCGTCTGGCGTCGTATCTGTGCGAGAGATGCCGATTCTCGATGAAATGACAGCCATCATACGTTTCGCTGATCACGTTGAGATCGACGGCACTGACGGACTCCTGAACTGACGCAAACGTAGCAGTAAATTGATATCCGGAGGACGACATTCCAGAGTCTACATCGATTCAATCAAGGGCCCTCTTTTAACTACGTTTCCATGTGACGATGCTTATTGCGATGATCATCATATTCACGCTTGAATTGACTGAAAAGCGCTGAATGGTGATATGTATATTGTAAGGACTCGTAGTCCCGTGGCGACGGAAACTCTTTCTTTACGTTTCATACCGTACTCCATTCTTTACGCGACTGTCAACATTTATATTCGCTATCGTTACCCTACAACGCCACTCCCTTCCCACTACGTATTTAATTAGTATCTGTTCGCGTCGTACAATAGCAGCAGAATAGTGGTGTAGTTTCTCTCCTCCAAACTCACTCCCGGCCCAATCATCACTTCGAACTCGTACCGCTATACACAAAATGTAGCAACCTTACAATATCTACTGCGGACGCCATCGTTATACGTCCACCAAGTTTGGACGCTTACTTCCATCAATCCCTTCATTGTGACCGTAGTGTCGAATGACCCCAGTTTGTGGCAGCTAATCAATTCGGAAATCCTTACACAGCTACTTCGCAGGTTCGTGGAGAGCAACGCGGACGGTATTGGTCTGACCGTGGTTTCGCAGTTGCAGGGTTTCTGTCGTGGTATACGATTGGGGTTAGTCAAATATTACTTGCCGATGAATCATTGATGTCCATCACATCCTCCATCACTGACATTCGGACAAGAGGTGAGTGAGTTTGCGCCATTATCGAGTGACCATCTCATTTAGAGTGGTTTTATAGGTTGAACTGGTCTAGGTGAGCGAAGTCAAATATGAAAAGACCAAAAGGATAACTAATTAATATTGGGCAGAGGCAACGCTGGTCCCTTATGACTGTCCATTTTCTCAGCGTATGCAGCGCGTATATTATACGCAGTTCGTTCCACAAACTGCAAGTACATGACAGATATGGGCCGAAGGATGCTTTGAGATACAACCCATCGATTGGGCTGGGTTGGAGAAGTAGCCGGCCGTATATGATCACGCTCATGCGCGAAACTTTTGCTAGAGCATTCAACATCATTCTCGAAGTATGTCAGACTGACATCGGCCACACAGATATTCATTATGTACTAAAAATCTAGCTCAGGGAAGTAAGGTACAATGACTACAAGGCAAACGACAGTTGGCACTCATGCAGGCTTGTTGATTTCCTGCTGAGTTTGACCCTTCTCGTTTCTGACGTTTCCTGAGTAAACTAATTAACAAACACATCGACCACCATTCTGTGAATGTCACCTACCTGATGCCTGCTGGGCTTTGTCACCGGTCACGGCGCCGACAACTGAATCCTTGTAACCGCCGGCTCTGTCGGTAACGCCCTCGGCGTATCCCTTGGCCTGTGCAGCATTGTATTCGGCTTCTCCTTTGGCGTGCTCTTCTTTGCCAGACTGCACCCAAGATTGCAATCCAGTCACATCACCGACCTGAGCAAAAAATAAGCAAGATGTGGTGTGAGACGCTGAAGTGCCCGTACTGTCTCGACGGCGGTACCCTTCAGAGAGTGGTATTGACCAGTGGCTTTACTGGAGGGCGACACGTTAATTGTGGTCATAAAGACAAGTAAGCAGAAGCGATGCTCACCTGGGTTCTTGGGAAGATTGGGAAGACATGTTTAATGCTGGAGTAGTGGTAATGGTTGATTTAGATGTAGGATGTATGTGAGTTGTTGGTTAGAATGGTATAAGTATTGCCCTACTTATACGGTGTTGGCCTATGACGTTGCGGTTAGTGATGACATCATGTGCATTGGATGTGACGTCGGGACGTCCCAAAATATCGTTAGCTCAGCACCATACGCATCGGTTCTAGTCGCATCCACAGTCGTCTCACTGATTTCCTTGGCGTTTCCTTGATGCTGTTGAAGTTCGTCATCATTTGCAGCGGGTTTTGAAATTAAGTCTAGACTATAGTAAGTCCTGTGACGTCATGATTTATGTTGGAGTTAATCATTGAGAATGTCCAATGGTCAAGCTAAGATTCACGTCTCTGTCTGATTTTTTCGTCTACTCCTAGGAAAGAACAGAGTCCAACCACGAAGTCCTTGGCACTGCCGAGGAGACGGCGTGGGACAAGATCGACATTGACATCCTGCTTGCTGGTACTTAGAGTCGCACATATGACTGACTCCACTAGCAAACACTAACCAGTGTTGGCACTACTCCAATATTTGTGCCGAGGTAGAGCGTAAACAGCTACATAGTGCGACGAAGAAAAAGTAGACATCTAAGTTGCTCAAGTGCCTTCTTTAACAAGCCCGAGGAGATCCTGAGACAAATGCAATGTATTAAAAGACTAGATTATTGGCATGAGTGGTGACGATGAAGAGGCGCAGATTAGTATTGTTACAAGCTGCACTCAGAATGGAACCATGTTGTATTGCGAATGAATGTCCGTCGTAGCAAATCACGCACCCTTGACTGTCACGGTAATTTAAGTAAAGTGCCTGCACAATGCATTTCTCCACTGGCATCGTTTGAAAAGCTACAAATCAATGTTGGAGAGTTACCCACGTCTGACCGCTGTGTATTGAATATGCAAAACGCGTTGTAACATGATTGGATTGCACAGCGCGCGGGTGTCGAGATAACTAAGCGGTAGTAAAGTGGGACAGCCATAGGCCAAGAGGCTTGTGGCAGTACGTTCGTTGGGAGGCAACAGACCTCAGTCACCGTGCTAGCGCGGCCCGATTCGGACCCCAAAACACACTCAAGCCTGTTGACTTGACCCACGACCACAGCTCACCGATAGATATCTTCAAACAATTATGACGGATCCTTCAAAGGCAGAATCAGAGCAGGTCTTTAAGGTGCTCAGGATGCAGAAGGGCAACAGGGTCAGTTCGTTTCTCATAACTAAATGTCTTTGCTGATGTCCGAGATTGCAGATGTGCTTTGATTGTCAAGCTCGGAATCCGACCTGGTCCAGCGTGACATTTGGAGTTTATATCTGTCTAGATTGCTCCAGCGTCCATCGGAATATGGGTGTCCACATAAGTTTCGTCCGGTGCGTATTTATATATAAAGCCGGCACCATCGTGTTCTCATTGTCGTCTGGGCAGATCCACAAATCTCGATAGCTGGCAGTTAAACCAGCTTCGTACCATGAAAGTCGGTGGCAACACATCGGCAACGGAATTTTTTACACGGCATGGCGCCGCTGCCCTCCTCACAGATGCGGACACTAAGAAGAAGTATTCTTCTCGTGCTGCTGAGCTATATAAGGAAGAACTTGCGAGACGAGTGAAGGAAGATGCTACTAAGTGAGTTGCTGAGAATATTGAACAGAAATTTAGTCTAATTTTTTGGCTCAGCTTCCCTACACGGGTCGTGGTCGACGGTGTCGATGTCTCTCCTGCAAGCGCTGAAGTCACGCAAGGGGAGGACGATTTCTTCTCCTCATGGGAAAAGCCCGCTACTCCAAAAACAACAACCTCTTCAGCTCCCACCTCTCTTCCTGTTATTGGTCGGCCAGCATCGACAGGCCCAGTTGCCTCTCGAACAGCCACATCCAGTTCTCTTCGATCGAACTCTAGCACCTCTATAAATGGCCCTCCTAAGCTCGGTGCAACACGTTTAACGTCATCTACATCTGCGATCGGTTCATCAGCAACCTCTATCTCCCAAAAGAAATCCAAACTTGGTGGCCTCGGCGCAAAAAAAGCAAGCACGCCCATAGATTTCGCAGAAGCGGAACGCAAAGCTGCAGAGGAAGCTGAGCGTATCAAACAACTTGGCTATGACAGACAACGTGAGGAGGAGGAAGAGCGCGCACAGAAAGAGGCCCAGAAGCTAGCTGCATCGCAGACGAAGGCAAAGGCTGCCGATGCTGCGGTCAAGGTTAGCACTGTGCAGGGTAAGGTTGACTTGCAGAAGGGCAACAGCCAAGATCTTGAGAGGCTCGGCATGGGCTTCCGCAAGCTTGGCTTTGGTGCAGTTCCGACCGCTTCATCCCCATCATCGACTGCGAGATCCAGGTAAATCTCAATTTCATTCGTATTCTCAGTGCCATTCAACTGCACACAGCCCCGCCAACGACGACGCACCGACCACCGCACGCGACAAATTTGGCAGCCAAAAGGCTATATCGTCCGACATGTACTTTGGCCGAAAGGATTACGACCCCTCTTTTGTCTCCGAGTCTCAAGCTCGTTTGCAGAACTTCCAGGGCGCTACATCTATATCCTCTAGCCAATACTTCGGTCGCGATGAAGAAGAAGAGCTCGAACGTGCTAGCTCTGATGGTGGGCTGTTGGGCGATGGCAGTCTTGCGAATCTCGAGCTTGCTGCGAAAGATGTCATGGCGAGGGTCATGGCGAATCCAGATGTCCAGAACGTCGGTGAGAGCATTCGGTCGGGCGCATTGAAGGTAAGCACCACTTGCCTTGCGCCCAGGCTACTACTTACTGGGCTATTTAGCTCTCGGATTATTTGGCGCAGATGTCCCAGCATTAACTTGAGCGATGTGCTCGTATACCCTCCATCTCGAGTTCTTTTCGGTATCTTTCCATACATGTGTTCTACTCTAGTAGTTTTAGGAATTTAAATGAGCCACGTGGTCTCTTTCCAGTGTTGTTTGGCAAAAGCCTTGGAAGTAAACAAAGGTCTACATGATGTGAATGTTCAATGCATCTTTAGGCAAATGACCTACCATGATTAGATTCATCCTCGTGCAGGCAGGTGCACTCTTCAGCATGACAAATTACTCGCTGAAATGATCGTGTTCAGAACCGTCAGGGGAAGACACGGTTGTCGAAGTGGTATGTCCCGTACGACGACGACGAGAAGGTGCGAATGGGTGGAACTGGTCGTTTCTCTGCCGTTGACCATAGAACAAGGTCAGACTTCGAGGTGAAGTACACAGACTAGTCGCTCCGCGCGACCAGAAGCATCAGTCGAACTTTGTCGAGGTGAGGAAAAGATTGCTGTACCGCGCATCTTCTCTCTCATGGTGTGTTGAACAGTTCAAGAATTACAAGATCGTGTACAGGCGATACGCTGGTCTCTTCTTCTGCGTATGTGTGGACGCCAACGACAATGAGCTGGCGTACCTAGAGGCTATCCACCTCTTTGTCGAGATCCTCGGTGGGCAACGCATTTGCACCCCACCCACTGGTTATCACTTACTCGCTAGCATCTATTCAGACTCATTCTTCGACAACGTATGCGAGCTTGATCTTGTCTTCAATTTCTACAAAGTGCGGTCTGTTTATCCACCCACGCACCCCGCTGACTGAGGGATGGCAGGTGTACGCGATTTTAGACGAGATATTTTTGGCGGGTGAGATTGAGGAGACCAGCAAAGATGTGGTGTTATCGAGGTTAGAAGCACTTGAGAAGCTTGAATGACAGGCTCGGGATCGTAATTTGTGAGTCCGTCTTGTGATGCCCACCCACGGTCGATCCTCACGGCCACAGCTCTTATATGTTATTATAGCAGGGACGTTATACACCATGTTTTCGACTCATCGCCTACATTGCTTCCACATGAACATATGCATTACCTCTATACTGAGGCCCCGGGGCCCCACCGTACATCACTCGCATCATGTGTGTTATTATTTTGAACTATGAATCAGAGGCGAGTTTGAGCGTGGCTCATCTGTGGCTCGTCCGTGAGTGCATATGATACCCGTTACAGAGGTGTTATCGAGCAACCGAACCGCCTTCTGGAACTGAGTGCCAGTCAAGCTTTGGACACAGTTTCAGAAAGCAATGCAGTCGCAATATTCACGTGGTCTTGTTCGGAGCCATCGTCGGTGCAAAGTACGCTGACAACTGCACGGGACTAGTCGTCTGAGACAGTCTCGCCCGTCGAGGCCAATCACGTCATTGTTGACGTTTGACTACGATATGGCGGTACGACGAAGAGAGGATCGTGTGCGACGTTCGTCGATGGATCTTCTCGAACGATGATGAAAGAAGTGAGGCACCCTTGGAATTAATGGGAGCTATTCTGTTGTTCTATGGTGCCACCACTTTAAAGACTACCGCACATTTGTGCAACCGAGATTGGCGTACGCGGCTATCTGTTCGCATTAACGGAGACTGGTGCGACAGTGGCATGTACTTTTTCATCTGATGGGTACTGCATTGTCACTGTTTCTTGAGGGGCGGATGATCCAAGTTGTCCGTGTTCTGTCACTCAAATCTTCGTGCAATGGCCATGTTGCTAGAAAGACGACACGAGTAAAAGAAAGAAACTGACAAGCATATAACATAGTCACCAACATTGAAATTCGTTGGTGTTTTGAGCGGTACTAGTAACCATTACTACCATTTCTGGGAGGAGCTCCTGTGTTCAAGAAACTTTCCTGAACCCACCAGGATGTCTGTCTTCACATCCCACTGTCCTAACTTTCAGTACATGACCCATGGATATCAATGCTAGATTGCAGTTCATGAAACACCCTTGTAATGTTATCTATCGTTCATGATAAGACCCAAAATCAAGGAATGCTTCCCAAGTTCTAACTCAAGCATACAGATCACATGCGTTTGGTCTGAGTGCACACCAATGGGGCTGGAGTGGGATGGGATTGAGGCCACGCTGTACCATCCTATAGCGTATGTCCTGGATTGTGCATCTGAATCAGTCGTTGGTCGCTGAACATCGAGAAGTACTGACATGCAAACGAGGAAGCGCCTCGGTGACGTTAAGCGCAGCGCCGGACGGCTGCTTGGCGCTCCAGAAAATCTCTGCAGAGGATGCAGCACGAGGCCACACAATGGGATCGAGATTTTGGGGACCGGACTGCTCGCTCCACAGAATTTGCTCACCTGCCAATCAGAAAGAGTCAATTCACCACTCGAAATCAGATCGTGCGTGTTTACCTCCGAGAACGAGTTCGTACTGCGCCTCCGTTAAGTTTGCCAACGGATCGAAGGTGTACGCCTGACTGCATTGTAAGATGTGTTGTCTGGAATAATCCTGAGCAGTACCTTAGACCAGGTCTTGAAAGGGTCACACCAGCTATTTCTGTTCTCCTAAGGGTCAGTTCAGATCGAATATAATCAATAAGACAAGGACCAACCCAGTTGGGTCAGCTCCGAGCCATTCACCGGCACCACAATCCTAGGATGATTAGATCAAGGATGTTACATATATACGAAGCATCCGGTAACTAACCAGATAGAAATAATTTGACGGCGCTTGGACGATCCTGAAACCCCTTTCTGCTACTGCTAAAGCATCCTCAGAAGAAATCCAGACCCTATTGGACGTTCGAATTAGGCAAACGAACATGGTTGGTATACTCACATCACGATAGTCTCATTAGAGAGCGTAATGTTCCAATCAAGGACCATTTCTGAGTGACCACCCTATTCAGTGTCATCATTCGAAAGAGATACAGTGGACGCACCTTCCCATACTACAGGCGTTTTTCCCGCGGAGATCAGTGCACCGTGGGTAGTCTGCGTAAATGTGTTCAGAGCATCATTCAGTGTCGTACCGGTTCTGTTAAGTTGTTGCTGTGTGGGGTAGTCATCAGCATAACAGTTCGTGTGCAGCTCATCTCCGCCAGTGCTAAAATAGTATGAAGGCAGGGTCTTTGCGACATCGACGAGCAAGGAAGCAGTGAAATTCATGACCTCAGGAAGTGCAAAGCGAAGCTGACCGGCCGGTGGCTCGTAGGCGGTTGGCGTGGCTTCAAAGCAGGCAACGTAGTCAGGGTAGCTGGTCCCAATTATGGCGGTGTGACCGGGTGTATCGATTTCCTGACGAAATAATGAGGTCTGCTTTGCGAAACCGCATACGAATACTGACCAGGATAACATCGATACCTCTCTGCGGCACGGATATAAGAGCACAAAAGATCGTGATAGAGGGAAGTACATACGGAACCAGCATACTGAACGATATATTGGATATCACTCTCGGTATAAACTTCTTGAGGGGAGTATGCGCCATTCATGGCAAGCTCAGGGTACCGAGCAACTTCAAGCGGGAAACTCTGACTGTCCGTGATATGCCAGTGGAAAGTGTTGATCTGCATAGGTTGTCAGTGACGAAAACACGACACAGGAGGGAAACACTTACCTTGACCCAGCTCATGGCGTCCAAAGTTCGCAGGATGTCAGTAACAGGGTAGTAGTTTCTTGATGTATCCAGCCCAAGTCCTCGGTAAGGCTATATGCATAAATATGAAGGAGCTGATATCGAGATTTATTCGACAGATGCCCACATATGCAGGAGTGTCCGTGATAACAATTGGGGCAAGCAAGGTGTAGGTTACTCCGCCATAGTAGTAGAAAAGCTGGTTGAACGTAGTAAGCCCTCTGTACAGACCCAAGGTCGAGTTTGCCGTCAAAGTAGCAGTCGATCCGTCTGCTGGAATCGTAAGTGCGTACTCCTCGCTACGGGTACCCAGGGGTTTTACAGCCTCAGAAGCAATGGGCTCTGCAGTGGCCCCGCTAGTGAGAGACAACTTCAAACACGAGAGCGTCTTCGCACTCGCAAGCGCGGTAGTGTCAGTCGCGCCGCGCCCGACGACGAGACGTCCCAATTTATCGGTTTCGAGATAATACTGAGCTTGACCAACTGCCTCGTACAGATCCGCCGGCGCGCCTTCAACCTGCACATCAAAGCAGAACGAAGGAGAGACCTTGAGGGCGGTCATCCCTGTCTCAAGAGTAGTCGGGACGGGCCAGAGAGCTAGGACACCAGAAGGTAGGAGGCTTGCGGCGACAAACGCTAAATATACAACATAGCGAGAAGGGGCCATTTGGTGGCTCAACGACGCGAGACTCGAGTCCAACAGCCGCTGTTTATGACAGCCCAGATCCGAGTAGGCGCACGTACTTAGGTATGTAGCTAAAAATAATATGTAGTAAACGTTTAACCTATCACTTTGGTGAGCTCAGCGATGTGCGAGTGCGATCAGGAAGAGTTGGGCAATTGGTTGGACCCGCCGTCACGGTGCCAGTCACCGAACACCGACGTATAATGTATCACCCAGACGTACTGGTAGTAGCAGCTTGGTTGCTGCAAGGGTCACGACGATCCCGGGCCGACCCGGAACGGCACAGGACTCCTGGCACCAGTCTTCGCATTGTGCCTTCGAATTCTGATGCTCTCAAGGAATTACTTATATTCCTTTAGTACACCCGGAAACGTCTTCGGTCATCTCCTAATCGTAACTTGAGATATCATCTAACACCAACTCTCCTCTGGTTGCCGCTACGCAAGGAGGCGTTGAAGCCGACTACAGGCTACAAGTGCTTCCTGCGAAACTGTATCCAAAAATTCAGATCTCCTTCTACCTGTCTTGTGCGTTGACACGGATCCGACGTGGAACGAGTGCTATGATGTCTTCATAGAAGAATCCTGGGGGCCTCAGGGCAGTTCAGCTCTGTGTATCATGTCTGACTCACCCTGCATGCGATTCTTTGGGCCTTATCCGATTAGAAGTGTCATTACACTGCCGCTCAGTTAAAGGATCTTGTCAAAAACAGAAGGAGCTTGAATTTGATTGGCTGCTTACAGTCTTCGTATGTGGCCGGTGAGTGATTTAATGTCCAAGGTTGATACGTTGAAGGTCGACTTCGAGCTGGCGGGGCTCAACTTGAGGGGAGTGAAATGTTGGATCCATTCGCCACCCTTTCCGGGGAGTTCCCGAGTATACTAGAGCCCCATCAAGTTCACGATATAGTACTACTACCTTATGGCAGCTCTAGAATTCACAATGTCTAGATCTTACTTTGGCACATTGAGAAAAGTAGTAGATCTATTGTTTTACGTTTTCCTGATGCGTTTGTGATGATGTTTGAGTGACCAGCTGAACGCACCCGTTCATCACATCGAGAAAGTGTCCTGAATTTTACCACCACTGACTAAATGACAATGCTACGTTGTTCTAAATGATTAAAAAATAAAATCAAAGAAATAGTATTCTCAAGCGTACAAGTCGCATTCATTTGGCCTGAGCGCACACCATTTGGGCTGGAGACGAATGGGATTGAGGCCGCGCTGTACCATCCTATAGCGCACGTCCTAAACGGTCGATTTAGATCAGTTGTTTTGAGCACTGAACATAGATGTACTATAGTACTCACTTGCAAACGAGGAAGCGCCTCAGTGACGTTAAGCGCAGCACCGGTGGGCTGTTTGCTGCTCCAGAAAATCTCAGCCGAGGATGCAGCACG
>PVYE01000209.1:0-47314 GCA_002995055.1 Rhizopogon rudus | reverse complement strand
AACATTCAAAGCTATCTTAAATATTGCTAACTCCGATGTGTCATGTTCAGACATCGATTTATGTAAAGGTTGGCGGTCGGCACGTGGAGGCATTCAAGATGTACTGCCTCCGAGCTACTCTTAGACTCTGTAGCTCATGAATGATGACGCATATGATTATTATTATGGAACTTACAGCACTTGAGGTAAGGTTGGTCGACAGGTAAGTTGGTTTTATTGTCTTATTTTACGAGTTACCTTGTTTATTACAAAAAGGTATGACGCGACGATCCATTTATATAAGCTATCACAGCGCTAAGCACTTTGCAAATATGATGACAGTCCGAAGTTTCAAAAAAAAGAAAAATAAGTGTAACCGTAAATCAGACCAAACAACGCGTTATAAGTAGCAGCACTGTGCAATGTTCGGAATGTCGCCATGAACTAGTAAGAGCCGGTGAGCTCAACACGGTTGCATGTGTTCGACTTTAAGTGAAAAAATCACCTTGCGTCGGGAAGTGATCATATGATGATTCGAGCAGCGCCGTGTGATGCGTCTCGTTGAGGTTAACTGAAATAATAAAGTAACGATAGACGTAAGTCACTAGAAATCTGTAGCGGCTGACTTGAAAGTGACAAATAGCCTTCGTGTGTCCAGTCACTGAAGTGACAGTATCGGTCACCGTTCCTGCCACATTGTTCCGAATTCTCCCTCCTGGTGCCAAAACTGATCATATCATCATGTGCACTCAAGTCGCCATTTCAACGAGCCTATCGTGCTTAGATGGTGACTGGTGGATTAAAACTACTCGTATGTTTCTTTCGTATACATTCTACAAAACGAGTGTATTTCTTCAACAATAGATACCATAATAAAGAATAACAAGTACCAGTACTGTGTTATATCATATGTAATACAGAATGAATGTGATAGTTAGTTGCAGTTATACAGTGCAATATACTTATATGATGAGTCGACATTAGGAAACAATACGGAAGACAGAAGGAATAGAGGGTAGTTGATATACAAGTGAAACACGAAACCACCCCGTTTCTGATCAATGACGGGGACGGGCAGAGAAAGATGCTAGTCCAGAGGGAGGCCAACGTCCAGAGGGAGGTCAGGATCTTGAAACGTGGACAAGAAATCGAGCAGTGAAGTCTCTGTGAGGGGCAAGCCATCATCGGCCGCTGCTTCTGCCGTAGTCTCTGGTGACTCAGAGGACTCAGGAAAGTCGGGTGGATGATCCATATAAAGGGTGGCATTTGACGACTGCGTGACCTCATCTGCAGGAGGTGCCATTTGCATGTTCCCCACGTACGTTGATGAGACACTGGGCATCCAAGTGCCAGTGGCGGGCTCGTAGGTGAAATGTTCGTCGTAGGTGGGGGGCGCGGTGGGTACTGCCACAGGCGAGAGACTCATAGAATCTTCACTTGCGGCTGCGGCTGCGGCTGCGGCTAAAGCCCGCGCCTGTCGTTCTAAACACTGGGCCAGATGCCTCTTAACGGCATCGTTTCTGCTAAGCCTGATTACAACAAACATGAGACATGTTTATTTTTTTTGAGAGCGGGAATACGCACCGTCTTCTACATATGGGGCAGAGGGCGAAACCCATTGTGTCTCCTCGATGAGAGGCGGTCTTGATATGCTTCTCATAGCTGGTTGCCATTATTGTTTTGCCACACCCTTTCCTAAGACATTGGAATTTCTGTATGCCATGTCTATCTTTCTCTCCCGTGGGTTCCTGTGCCAAGGACTTAGAACGTGACCTCACATCATAAGAAGAAACTCACAAAGTCAGCATCCTCCGATATCTGCGCGAATTCCCTCATTTTCCTATCCTTTTTGCGACCTTTGCGGCGCTTTGGACCAGTCGACGGAGCGGTGGCTTCCGAGGGAAGGGGGACAGTAGGTGCCGGCAAAGCGCCAAGATATTGCGGGGGGTATATGTTCTGTGCCGAAAAAGGTAGCTGTTGGGGAACACCGTAAATCGGCGGCTGTCCTAAGGGGAAGGCAGCTTGAGGATACTGTTGAGAAGGCACGATTGAATACTGCGGGGGGATAGCAGTTGCAGGATTCGGGGAGTAGGGATTAATGAAAGACTGATTGTAGGTGGCGTTGCCAATGTTTACGACGGAGTGAGGTGCAGCTTGAAACACATGTTGCGCATCGCCAGCGCCCACACCGGACGATGCGACAGGAACATGTGTGGGAGCGGCAGAAGCCCCCTCGTTATACTGGTTATACTGGAAAGTGGATTCGGCCTTGACTTGCACAGTGGCATTGGGTTGAGGAACGTATGCGGGCATCCAGGTCATTGGACCCATAGACATTCCAGGATACGGAATAAATCCACGATTGTCCTGAGGCTGGGGAGGTGCACTGGGGAAAGTATATTGGTAAGAGGCGTTCGCGTCCATCTAGAGGTATAATGTAAATGTGGTTAGAGTGTTGAAGCTGGGACGAACATACCTGAGTATCAAGAGATCTGGTCAACAGATAATTACTTGAAACAAGTTATGCGTTCGCAGTGGCAACGCGTGGAAGGTATGAAGCAAGGGATGGAGGATGAAGTCTACCAAAGCAGAATTTATAGACGCGTCGAGGGCCGCTTTGAATATACCCACCCTCGCGTTGCTTTCACTGAGGGGACCTTCCTTTTGTGGATGATTTGCTCTAGACCATTATTATTCGCTAAAGTAGAACTGTGGTCTTTGCACAACCCATTGAGCCGTGCATCCAACATCCACATGTTCAATCGAAAATTCTCGTCAGGAAGTCCGTAATAAAGTGTGATGTGGATGTCTCCACCTTCTGGGTTTAGTAAGCCAATGACAAGCATCTGTGGGTATTCAGTTCTGAAGTTTCAAGGTGTATCCTTTCGGACTCAGCGAATGATTGAACAACCACAAACCTTGTGGTGAGTGATCCAAGATTTCCGCGGTTATACCAGCAACAACCTGAGTCTGCTTGGTTAACTGGTCCCTTCTATGCAACATGCCAAACATGCACTCGGACTTACTCGAGGTGCAGTGATTAGAAGCCCAGCCAAAGCAACGGGTTTGCTTTACCAGCTCGACGTCAGTTTTCAAAAGCCGAGACCAAAGCCAAGACCTGAGGGACAGCTTTACGAGTGTCCGATTCAAGCGCCAAGCGTCGCAGAAAAGAACGTCCGCGTTTCATTACGGTGAGCACTCACACTTGACGTTTCAACCTCGTGCTTAGGAAATGGTAACATCCTGCTCATAAGATTTTCCGTAGAATTCCTCAAACCAATAAACAGAACTGACCATCGACATGGACGCCCTGTATACAAAGCCACGAGTGGCGCGAAATAGCCACCTTCCAACCAGAAAATATTCTGTCCATTTGAGCAAGTTTTTCCCTTTCCCATCCTCTTGGAAGCTCATTTTTAGTGCCTGTATATGCGGTCATCAAGAGTAGCGATATAATCGCAAGACATACCTTCTACACCTTCTCCGGCCTGGAATGGCGGGTCATGTGGTCAACGGCGAGGTATACTTACGGGCGAAAATTTGCTTATCGACGTGATAGACTCCAGAGAATACCAAAAAAAAACTCGTTCATCGACATCAGCCGTCTTACACATTGTTCGCACTGCTACGACCCGTGAAAGGGATCCTCACATGCCCTGGCACTGCACAATCCAGAACTCCGGATTAGATGCTGTGGCAGCATAAGAGATGCATGGGCATGACACCGGAATGACTAGCGGACAGCAAGTGATTCCCGAGTGTGCAGCAAACCAGTTAATATCTGCTCTAGAGGGGGAATTGGTATCTTCCGAAGCCGAAACGTCGACGACTCGGAGGCGATGTATTCGAACAACTTCCATGACCATTTACCATTCTACGTGGAGACGGTATATGGATCGGAGGACGCAGAATATTGTCACGTCTGAGGATAAGATGAAACATGGCATCTAGACAAGGTGTGTGGTTCAGAACAGTGTCTCTACTGCCAGTGGCTCGCCTGGAAACGAGGCTTGGAACTCCAGAAACCTGTATCAATCTTCCAAGCATGGGTAAAGGATAGGAGACCAGTTAGCATTCGTCCGACGTGCCGCTGCATATAACAAATCCAAGTCAAATTTGATGAGGACCCAAGTAACTCTCTGAAGGCATAATGTTCGTATGAACCAGCGGACAGAAGTTTCGGGTAGAGCTGCAAGAAGAGAGCCGGCGAAGCTAGCGTGTTTTGAATGAATAAATAAATCATCGTCGTGGGTGCCGCAGAAGGTGCGTGTGGAGGAGGAAATTATTTGAGTTTGTTGACATTCAGCACCGTTGGCCCTGTCTTACATCCAATGCTCTTGTTCAGTCCTTTGCAGTGCTATGGATTATTGGGAGTCTGGGACGCTTTGAACACAAATCGCCATAGGTCCGGACAATCAAAACTCAAGAACACGTTGAGAACACGAGGTCCAACTTGAACATGAAGCGCGCCGACTACATAAGCAAGGGCCAGGTCAAATTAGTCTCTTTTTCATTTCACATCAAGAGGCCTTCAAGTTTCAGCTCATAGATGGTGATTCTACCGTAAAAATCTGAACTCTCCTCGAAGACGAGTTTCATGCCCCGAATTCCCCTCCCCGGAAATCCGTCTGTATGGTTTATCAAGTCGAAAATCTGGCGTCTGTTCGCATCTTCGGGATGAATATATGTCCATGTCTGCCACTCGGGCCTATCTGAGGACTCGGAGACCTCAATTCTACATTTCGTTCCAACAAATCCGCCCTGGAAGATGAGGGCGACGCGTTTGGGTATCGCTGGCTTCTCGAACGTTAGATGGATATACTGCACAGGACCCTACCCACACAATGGGTCAACGGGGTCTGCATACGAGGGAACATTGTTGTACCTGTCGCGATGTCCAGCACGTTTCTGGGTTGTTATCGGTAAGATGCTTCTTTCCCGTAGATTTGTCCAACGTGGAACTAACTCTGATAGAGAAAAATTGTGAGGATTGCAGTTGCTTTTCCGCAAAACAAGACACTGACTTGATATCCTGTGGATTAGCTGATATCAACGATACATAACTGACATCCATCGCGCGCGGGGCCGTTGCTCTTCATAAAGCAATCTGCTGTGCAAGTCCAGTGCGTAACGACTCCAGACGTCGACGGAAACGAGCAGGAAATTCTCACGGATGTACAGGAAGTAAGAACGTTGGCAATGGAAGTACTTAGTCATGTCTCAAACCAACAAGTCTCCAGTTTCATCTTCAATGGCTACAACATCGACATCGATACCCCCTTGGCTTGCCAGATCATTGCAGAATGAATTGCGTTTTGTATCCAAGACTGTCTGCCCTGCATTATCAAAACGTGAACATGATCGCGTTAAGGCTCGATCGTCCACAGACCCTCCTCCTACTTCCTTACTTGCGCGCGGGCGAGATGCATTGTTTGGAAAGGTTGATCCTGTTATACACTACTCTACCTCTATCGGTCGTCATCCAGACAATCACGGTGCCAATCGGTACTCTGACATTGAACCCTATGATCGGACGCGCGTTATAGTGGGTGATCTGAAGAGCAGTCACTGCAGCGTTGGAGCCGAGGGTATCGACGGAAGGTACTTTAATGCAAGCTGGGTGAGAGAGCTGTATGGCGGGAAATTATGGATTGCTACCCAAGCACCCCTTCCGCGCACGGCGCATGTGTTCCTCAGCGCCATCGCGCAACCAATTTCTGCTCCTCCGACATCTCTTAACTCTCCTCGTATGCATTCTCCCAGTCGCGTTCGTACTATCGTTCAACTTACGCTAAACGTGGAGAGAGGACGACAGAAAGCCCATATCTACTTTCCCTCCACACCTGGCGAATCAATGCAGTCGAACCCAGATCCAACCAGTGATGCTCCCGCACTAAAGGTGACACTACTGGAGAGCAAGCGAGTGAATGAAGCCTGCTGTGTGCAGAGCAAAGTTTCGATAATTCCTGTCACCTCGACAAATCCGCAGGATGCTGTGGTATTTACCCATCTGCTGTATGCTGCATGGCCAGATCATGGAGTTCCAGATGACGAAGATCAAGCTAGTCTTCTCGCTTTCGTTCGTCTTGTGCATCGCGTTAACAAAGATACCTCTTCACTTCCTCCTACAAACCTAGACCCAGATCCTCCTATCATGGTCAACTGCTCCGCTGGTATCGGGCGGACGGGATCATTCATCGCGATCTCGTCACTGTTACGCGCGTATCATCTTCTGAGTGACACTCCATCCTTGAATCCCCTCGCACCTCCCCCAGCACCTGTGTCCTCTTTGCCTAGCTCTCCGCTGGGTCCCCTACCAAAGGAGCTTCAGGAGGATCTGATAGCGCAGGAGATAGACAGCTTGCGCGAGCAAAGACCTGGGATGGTTCAGAGGGATGAACAGATCCACCTCATCTACGAAATCCTCAATCAAGCGTTTGAAAGGAGAGGTGCCGCTTGATCATGCGCTAGAGCATATCTGGAGTGCCACATTGATCGATGTCTTGAAGCCGTACCTGGTACCTACTCCACTACCACATGGCAGTTCATTGATAGAGTCATTTATAATTATGTGTGTAATTGTCGACGAACCTATGTAGATGTTGCCTTCTCAATCCGAATCTTTTTGTTTGAATTGACTTGGCAAGCTTCACATGCACGTCGGCGGCGTCGGCACGATGGGTAGGGCGCCGTGGATGTACCTACTTACCGCTTTATCATCGTGTTTCCCATTCGTCTCATGACCAGATGTCGCAAGAGGCTGACTAACTTGCGCTAGCTTATCTACCCATAGGAATTGGTCGTCCTTCCCCGAGCGTATGCTACCGTTCACCCGCCGACTTTTTACTCTCGCGCGCCAGTTCTCTACTACTAGTACAACTTCCAGGATGTCGTATCCATCAACAATCCAAGCCATCGCGATCTTGAAGACAGGAGGACCCGAGGTTATTGAGAAACGCGAGATCCCCTTCCCAAAAGTCGCACCCAATCATCTGCTCGTAAAGGTGCGTCCACCACTACCGCTTGATCTTGGGTGTTTCATCTGTGCTGCGAGTAGGTGCAATATTTGGGCGTCAATTTCATCGACACCTACTACAGGTAAGTATCCAAACGTCCCAAGCTGAGCGATGGTTAAATGTACTATGACAGAGAAGGGGTCTATACACCCCCTGAATTCCCATTCGTGATTGGGAAGGAAGCTGCCGGCGTAATCGTCTCACTGCCAACTGACGAGGCCGTCTTGAACGACCCGGATTACAAGAAGCGTGGGTACAAAGAAGGTTCCCGAGTCGCAATCGTACGGCGTGCTGTCCATACTTCCATCGTGCAGTAACTAACCAGCCCCAACAGGATTATCTGAGCTCTCATGCGGAGTACATTGCCATACCTTGGAAGACGGTGTACCTGATCCCCGACTCCGTGTCGACATTGACGGCAGTCTCAGCTCTCGTTCAAGGGCTAACGGCCGTTTCCTTCATGGAAGAAGCATACAACGTGCAGAGGGATGATATCATACTCATTCATACCGTGGCAGGTGGTCTTGGACTACTCATGACCCAACTCGCCAAGTCGCGAGGAGCGACCGTCATAGGAACAACCTCGACACCAGAAAAGGCCGCCCTTGCAAAAGCTAACGGGGCCGATCATGTCATCTTGTATAAGAATGAGGATACGGTTGCACGTGTGCTAGAGATCACAAACGGAGAGGGTGTCCATGCAGTCTTTGACGGTGTGGGTAAAGACACGTGAGTCGAACTTCTGTTACGCTCTTCATGCTCTGACTTGATTCGAACTTTGATGCAGGTTCGACTCCGACTTTTTGATGCTCAGGCGAAAGGGTACTCTTGTGTCAGTGGGCAATGCTTCAGGAGCCGTTCTACCATTCCCTCCCATTAAGCTTGTCCAAAAGAACCTGAAGCTTCTGCGACCTACGTACGCTTAAAAACTACGCTGACTTCACTTGTATACTCACGCTCAGATCATCGACAGCATGAACAACTACACATACACCCAAGAAGAAGTGTTTTACTATGGAAACGCCTTGTTCTCCCTTCTTGCCGACGGCACCTTAAAGACACAGGTCTTCAAGGAGTACCCATTCACCACGGAGGGGGTACGGCAGGCGCAGATAGACTTGACTAGCGGAAAAACTACAGGAAAACTTGTAGTCAAAGTCAGCGATTGATGGAATGTTGCCACGAGGTTTTGTTCAATTCACGGTAGCCTCATCGTGTCATTATGATTGTATTAAAGGAAGTGGATTTAATTCCAGCAATACACATGACATCACCCACACGTAAAGACTCCGCGATCCAGAAGGTCGATTCTAACACCTACTGATCCATTTGAGGTACCGCTTCCAGCTAGTCTGTGGTACGTCAATTTTCAAATCGTACAGGAATCGGTCCCAGTCCATAAGTGAAGCTGGAGGAGTCCAACCGCGAATACACCCCCTCCCAGTCAGCAGGTGCTTGACCATTTCCTAAACATGCTCCGTAAGGCCAGCGGGGAGATACCACAAATTGAGGGCAAGTATGAGGATTCTTGAAACTGTTTTTCTGAGTCCACCTTTAAGTTGAGCTAGTTTGTACATACGCTCATATGTATGGTTTACTACCAAAGCCTGACCGCACTGAATCATCGACGAAGCAATCAACTTCGCTCCTTGAAGGGGCCAGCCTACATAGTTGCGCCAGCAGTACCTTGTTTACCCGGTTGTGATCAGTATGGCCGCAATACCGTCGGACGGCCCGAGTCCTCCGGAACAAGAATACGAACAACTGACCCTGGGAAATATAAGGAAGGGTTGCAATTTTCATTTTTGGCCCTATGTCTTGTGTAGTCTAGCCTGAGGGACGTGACAACCGCGCCAACTCACAAACAAGTTGCAAGTGAGCCACTCTTCGGTCACAGGATAAGAACGCTAACAACTCTAAGTATACGTGGTTTCCTTGTTCTCCTTTCGGCTCGTTGAGATCGACGATCATGCTGATGTAACTGGGTCATATTGATTTAGGAAAGCGTTGTGGTTGTTTGAACTTCTACCTCTTCTGCCCCGTCAATCTGTTGTATTTTCTATCAAGTTGTCGCCATGGTATATCTTCGAACACAACATCCAAATTTTCCACTGAAAGCGTGAAACAAGGCTATTGGGGGGCTAAATATATTGATAATTCACATCATAATGTTCTCTGTTACTTCTCCCAATCATGTACAGCAAATTTTCCTCTCTGCTTTCTCGTCTCGTTTCTCCAGCTGTCTCTTGCTCTTACTCGAACACGAATGAACAAGGAAATGCAGGAACGTGGGGTGTGCGAGTCCACCAAGATTTCAGTGGTCTTCCAAGTTTGAGTATGCTTTCTGATGACATATTGGTCGATCATATCTTCGGATATCTGATGGTGGAAGATATTCTGTGCTTGCGAATGGTACTGTATACTTGTATGTGCGTATTGTCTCTCTCTAAGCTGCTCTTTTCAGGTTAACAAGCTGTTCTACAACCTTACCCATCACGGCATAATCTGGAAGCGATTTCTGCGAAGGATCGGGCCCAATGGGCCTGCGTTACCGCCTTCTCGGCGATATTCACCCCGTTCCTTGACCTCGTTTGAGGCTGAGCGGCTAGTCATCCGCGCCATCACAGTTCACAAGAACTGGATTCGGCCAAACCCGTTGGCCGTCTCTTTACTTTCTGTGCAGGCACATAGACATATATTATCAATGGTAGTACTTCCAGGCGGCAAATACCTGGTCGCTTCTGCATGCAATCCTGCCAGAACTCACTACAGCTTGGTTGTGTATGTTCTTGATCATCGCATCAGTGGCATCGTTCCTCTAGCAGAGACACCCGTTCGGGGGAAAGCTTACCATTTATGCGCCAAGTTCATGAACGTGGAAGGCACTCCTAGCATTTGCATCGGGTATATTCGCCGAAAGACATTAAAAAGTCATCAAACTGCTAACAGGTAATCTTGTTGCAGAGCATACATTCCAGTGTTGACCCTCACTCAGTATTGATCCCTCCATATATAATCCCTACTTGAACAACCCAAGGTTTCAAATTGATGCTCCCATGCCGTTGGAGTACGTCGCTACGTGTTTGCAGATTTCCCTGAACGCACTAGATGCGTTAGGAAATCCCGTCCTTGTGCCTGGTTCTCAGGAGTTTTTCGACTTCGCTGCATCGCAGCCCCCGCCGTTTCGCATTCTCGGTTATCTTCGCAGCGATTCGGAGCTTCGAAACATCGACCTTGGTGAAATCGATGGCGTTCCCAACATGCTAGTTGCAAAAATGCCCGAGATGATCGTAGTGAAGGAACTCAACGCCCGCGGTCTCTTATCTGCTTTCAAATGCGCGCGTGAGATCACGCTTTCACAACAGGTATAGTCCTTTTTTTACTGTGAAGGCTGTTCTTACTTTCTCGAAGGAGCAACCTATTTGTAATATCAGGCTATTACCTTTACAGGGGCAGATTCTCGTCATCCGTTCTACAAATCGTCCGCAGTTGGCACCACCAAATCCACCTCCTGGTGGTCCGCCTAACATCCCTGATGTCATGTTCACTGTCGCCATGTTTCCTACGCCAGACCCTGGGTATATAGAAGCTGGGGAGTTCAACCCCCTTTCGCTTACCTCCTTTTGCGGGAAAGACACTGAAGACTTTCAAATAAGCGACCCGTATGTGCTCAAGGACTTTGGTGGCGACACCAATAGCAATATACTGCCACCTCCTATCAACATTTTCTACAGGAATGAAAGCGGGAGTCGGATCTGCCACATGTTTATCTCACCAACTCCACGGGAGCGCGCACCCGAGGCGTTCAGAACTTCAGGGAAGCCGCATTATGCCATCGCGAACCTAAAGTCCAACCTGACGCATCGCCTGTCCTTCAAAATCGATGCCTCCAAAACGTCATGCCGAACATTCGTCATACCGGGATGTTTGCGCTCTTTATTCTACTCTATCCCCCGCGATAATCGCTCAGACACGCTTTCTGTTCGCAATTTCTCTGGTCACCTTCTGTCGAAAGGAGGTGTGGATGCATATAGCACCATGCGGCGGGACATGCTGCAGAATATCCTCCGAAACGTTCCCGAGCACCGCGAGCATGTCGTTGGACAGTTTGCCCTACCTTCAAATATCCTTCGTCAACTTCGCGATGGTGTGACGGCGATCGCGTGGGACGAGGGCACTGGGCGTATTTTTTATTCCAAGCCCAACGATACCTCGTTGTCTGTGCTTGATATGGCCCACACGCCAGTGGAAGGTTAGTTGACGTTTATATGCCTCGATAACGGCCATACTGACGTTTATGACGTAGCGAGGAATGGGCAGCGTTATCCATTCTCTCTGGAGGATGAGCGCATGCTCGAACTGTGAAATATGATACCTTGATAATTAGTTTACACTGACTCGGATGATGGACCGGACAGTTGTATTTAGCTCGACTGATTGTATAATTGAGTACACTTCATTGTCGTTTGTTCCTGGTTATTGTGACATACAAATGGAATTGATATACAGGCAGTCGACCGCAAGTAAACTATAGACAAACGAGCGATGATGATACGATAGGTGCGGTAGAAAAGCTTGTCACTTTGCGCGAAGAAAACAATGCATGCGATTGTGATTAAAATGGATGACCGAATTGCGACAACAAGAAAAGTGAAAGCAAAAAATATTAAAACAAGATACGTTACAACATCTTTATCATGTGTAAGTCCAGTGTGCGTCAAGCTCTGGACAAGTGAGAGCAATGGGGAGCGGGTGAACGTGGGTTAGCGTGCCTGAAAACTTATTCCTGTACTTTCTCTTTCTCGCGCTGCTTATCCTTGCGACCAAACGGGAATGAGGCGGAAAAGCTCAGCTTCCGACTCGCCCGTTTCACAACACTGCCATTAGTGGAGGAATTAGTGCTGGTTTGTAGCATTGTCCCGAGGGTGGTAGACGCATGTGCTGACTTTGGCCGTCCAGAAAATCCCGTGCCTTCCTCAGACGCTCTAGTTTTCGCATGCGCTTGTACCTTGCCCTTGTCCAGATGAGGCAGCATCGGTATGCTACCATACTTTCCACCAGGTGGATCATCCGCCATAGCACTTGGCAATGAAGGAAGATTACGGTCCCGAGAAAATAGCGCAGAGGAGCCAAGTGAAGCACCTGCAGTCGTCGGCCGAGCTGGAGGTTTAGGTGATTTCGGGGGCTCAAAGTCACTGGGTGAGATCGTGGGACGTCGGTGAGGTCGTGGGTGCTCAGAAGAGTGGCCTCGATGAAAAGCAGAAGGAGGAGATTGCGCTAACCTCGAGTTTTGTGGAGAAGCGGGTATTGATGGCAAGGGACGAGTGGAGTGTGAAGATATCGAAGATGAGGTACTTGTGGTTTGCGAAGAATATGACATAGCGTCAGAGATGGAAGGTGAACCACCCTGCTGAGTGTTCGTACTTTGCGATGATATTCGAGCAATGCTAGAAGCAGACACAGGGCGCCGGTTAACCATAAAGGGCGCTACCGGACGATCAAGACCCGCCGACTGCGGAGGATGTCGGGAACCGTCATCCTTGGAATACTTTGGCGCTGGCCCAGTAGAGCGGAGCCGTGCTGGTGATGCTGACACATCCAAAATAATGTCAGGGGGTAAAGGAGGTTTCTCAACCCCGACCTCCAAACTTGGACGTGACTTCGACTTGAGACTTTTTCTTCGGAACCAGTTGCCGCTCTTCCTCTCTGTTTCTTTTTCCTTGCCACTCGGACTTGTTAGCGCAGCGGCGGGTGATATTGGCTCCGGAGACTCGCCCTTGGGGAAAGGGGTAATGGCCGTAGGTTTTGCAGCCACCGTGTCACGCTTGTCTGGACCGATTCTCAATGAGGGGACATGTTTGAGTATGCCATTACGAGCTGGCTTTGATGACGAGCCAGGACCGACCGTTGCAGAACGCAGAGGTGCCGATGGAGGGCTACCTGTCATAAACTCGGAGGAAAATGTACGCGGCGACCTCTCAGCAGGCGGAACGGGAACCTCCACAAATAATGGTGGTGGTGGAGGCAGAGGTGCAGTCTCGGCATTGCCTGCATCTGCCGGCCCCACCGACAAACCAGGCGGAAGTGGTATAGGCTGTGACAGTGATGCAGGAGAATCTGTAGGGAGTCGTTGATGGGAATGGTCCTCAACAGTGTGCGGGATTGTTGGAGGCAGATCAAGGGCGACAAGATCTAGATCCACAGCTTGGTAATATAGCACATAGGCCGATCCGGCATTAGATTCCCCAAAGTACTTGTGTATGTCGGATTCCTTGATCGTGTCCACCGTCTCATCATCGAATACAAGCCAGGAACCCATCGTCTTAATGATACTGACATAGTGGCCATGGTTTGGTCCGCTATATTTATCAGAAAGGAGACAGGGAAGATAAGCGTGTCAGTAGCGATTACAGATAACGAGCGTCACACGGGACGACAGACGTACCTTCCGATGTGAACTACGATGGCGAAGAGTTCATACAGTCGATCAGGGTTCTCAACATCATCGATAGTGTTGAATAAGCGGAGCTCAAAAGGAAACGCAACGCGGTAAGCCAGCTTGATGTGCTTTTGTACATCTTCTTGATACTTGAAGCGCTTGAGATGTAGAGCAAGAACATTGGGTAGTCGCTTTATCTTCATCCTGAGGTGATCTCAGCATCGCATCTGGGTAGACAGATATTATATACCTCTTTTCCGCTTCCTGAAGGTCGCAACATCCATCACAGAAAAATTTATTTTTCTGGCAGAGCATTTCGCTTGCACTGAATTGTCGAAGACATGCCGTGACGCTCGAGTTCTGTTCGATATCTATGGAGAGGTCCAAAAATGATTCGTCACGTGAGGATACCTGTGTGTGGTCAGTAAGCTCAGCGACAAGAATAGTTAAGCAACACACATTCTCGCATGTCAGGCACCGAGTTTCGCTAGTCAGTATACCTTCGAAAATCTGATGTATGAATGTAGTTCCCGTCGACGAATTGCTCGTGCTCGACGTGCTCGCTGTCATAACCAACGGTTGTGACACGGTAGATGAAGATTTAACTGAATGGGCGGCTGCAAATATGGTGTCAGTAGAAAGGGAATGTTCTAAATCTTTTACGCACAATCGTCCACAGAAACATGCGGGAGCTTCTTTTCTTCTTCTATTTCCTCAACAATCTTGTTCAGAAGGTAGTTTAAAAATTCATGAGCATCCTGGTGCATGGTATTTCTAAAAGCCTCGTTCAATTCCTTGAGCTTCTCTATGAATGCTCGGGGTGCAATGGTGCCCTTGTCAGCTGGGTTCTGGGAGATGTGGATATACAGCGAGCGAAGTGCAGACATCAACGTGCGTGGGGCGGAAGGGATCGGGGCGGTCGGAGGGTTCGCAACATCGTTTGGTGGTGCAGAGTCTTGTACTTGTGTGGACTTGCGCTCTGGTTGCTTCCGACGGCCGGCAACGGTTGGGGAAGTAGGAGTGGCAGTGGGAGTGAACTGGGAAGACAGGGCTGTTTGGATAGTGGCATACGGATCTGCATGCTGAATGACAAGGTCTCGGAAGGGACTGCAAAAATACAAGGCTTGTAGAACAGAGTTGACATAACTTGGGGGTCGTCAGCAGCGAGTGGAGTGTGGGAACGAAGTCAGACGTACCAGGTGTTGCCAAACTGCAGAAATGATGGTCATGAGGATCTGTAGGGGGAAGAGAGTGGGAAGTAGACGTACGTTCTCTAGACCAAACTGCTTTCCGTCCGCAGATGGAATTGGCAATGGTTGCGGGACAGGATGGTCGCTGGTGGTTTGTACAGGTTGTGCAAAAAGGTTCCATTTCCCTATCGCCATAGTTCAGAGCTCGTTGCCCGAGCTCTGTTGAAGGAAGGATGATGATGGCGGTAGGAATCTGGAATTGGAGGATGACTACGGAAACTAAAAGTTAAGCAAAAGTTCGTAATGAAGTTGACATGGATTTCTCAACCGCCGGGCCCCTTGGTCCGCAATACAAAAGAGGCAATTTTGATGGATTGCAGCCAGCAGCGCTGTGACTGTCTACGCTTGTCTACGATATCCTACGGTATCCAACGTGTACAATGTCTAAACGATCACAGTCGAGAGTCGAGACCAATCGCTTTGTCCCAAATCCCCAAATAAGTAAACGTTACCCTGGCTTCTCCCCCCTGGTTCTCGTCACATGTCCATCCATCCCGTGCCTTGCCGGGTTCTATTAAATTCGCCTCCACTTCCTTCTGCTAGCAGCATCACAGAATAGCCATTCACTAGAATATTAATGACCTCCTCTGCATCTCTGGCAGCGTATTGACGTGACACAATTGCAACGCGATTCATCCGGGCCTTGACACTTGTCCCCCATCTTGGCCACGTAGTATCTCACGCCTGCTCATCAGACCCTTTGATTTCACAACCCCTTTTGAGTCGCACGGAGCTCTGCGGAGCTGCGCTCACTAACACAGCCAAGAGTACATCATAACGCGTGACATTAGATTATCACCACCGCAGTCATTTCATGTGATCCAAATAAGTTCCTGTTTAGCGTTGAACCCAATGGGTCTATAGGGTATGTAGATAGCGATGAAAATTATAAAGCAGGACCACACCTGCAACAGCTCAAATCACACAAATCCCATTTTTCGCACGTGAATCCAGTCACCGACCTTCACCACGCCATCTGCGGTGAAAACGCCATTGCAGCCCATACATGCTAGCGTGGGCCGCTCTAGATCTAGGCCTCTGCGATGCTTCATCAGCACCTTCATTGGCACCGCCTTATCGCGCACACCAGTCTCGGGGTGTATATTAGGCAGCTGTGAAAGTCATATTTATGATACAAGCATGTCAAAATGGTCAGCACCTATTTAAAGGGAAACCAGTCGGGATTCGCACCATGCAACGAGTACACTTAGAAACAAGCCTAATGATTGGCGATGCGTGGCCGACACTCTCGCGATGAGAATCGACCGTGAACTCAGTGAGTACGTCCTCGACGAAGGGTGCGCCAGCTCCCTTGAACACTATATTTGGACGGAACCTTCAGGGACAGAATAAGCAAAGTGAGCAAATAGACCCGGCACGTTATTCGGATCGAATAGAGATAGGTTTACCTTTCCACTTGTAGAGCGTCATTGGACCACTTTTCCTCTATGCCCTGGACGCCTACCATTCCTCGGATATACTCCTGCACGGCCGCAACACTTTCCTCGGAGACAACCAGTAAAGGATACCCATCTTGAAAATAGGATGGTGCATCTAGTTCAGGAAAGCGCAGTGTGGGGGGACAGATCCGCAGGCGCGGGCCCTTCATAGCCAAGAGAACCGGAAACCCTACATATTGCGAAAGTATCTCTGAGGGTGACCTTCCTACGTTGGTCTGGCATACATATCCTTCAATGTCATCCTTGGCCCATAGCGAAATATCGATGCTAGATACAATAATTGAAGGAGGTCGGACCGTAATGACACACAGCTGTACTCACCTCTGCCAACTCAGGAGTGTTTCCTCAGTGGGGTTTAATGGTACGGAGAAGCGCTCACAAACGGACTCCTCCGGAAAAGATACCTCGAGCCGGCCGTCCTTTTGAGAGGGAGACTCCGGAATGATACGAGGGTTTACAAGAACCATCTGTCCAAAAATATTGCAGTGTCTACCGCGGCGCTACTGACGACATAGGACGTACCTCAGGCACATTTCGCGCAGTCACGACCACATTATTGTCTGCCCTTACTATACACCATCGTCGATCATTCTACTGCACGGTTAATGATGATTATGAGTAATATATCGATGCACTGACTTCCAATCCTTCCATTGTATACCTTGCCTCTGGGACAGAAGTACCCCTACAGCTCTACAAAATGAACACTCCACAGCGGGAATTTAGTGACGTCACCCACCTTGATGGGGTGGATGAAGATCTTCGTTACTCGTATATTTGCAGTATCAAACTTGGAGTAATCTGGGGCATTACTACCACCTATACGACGACGACGACACCAAGTTAGATAATCAAATTGAGCCACCAAATTCATTTGACATGGCAAAGGCGCCAAAGGAGAAAAATTTCAATTGCCTTCCCAAAGGGGATGAAAGCATCGAGGAACAAAGCGTACCTGCTGTCTTGGACTTCTTCCAGTGTGATAGAAGCAGATATGGAACGGGTGCAAAGAGAAGAGCGATCGGGATCCAGTAGATCTGCAACGTGACAAGACCTTGGGCCAAAATTGTTGGTTGCATTTGTTTATAGGGCATTTTACTGCGTTGTCGTCGTTACGATGGGTGCAAGCAAGTTGTGTAGATCACTGTATGTCAGGAGATGCGCTACTGCTAAAGATGGTGAAAGCCGTACCAACTGCTGTCTTGACACACGTCAACCAACAATGCAAGACGTGGGAAAATAGTGTGGAAAATTCTTGATGTAGGAGTTGTTCAAGTAAACCTCTGAATCAGTTACAGTAAATTCCAGCCATACTTTATATATATAAAATACATTAAAACAAACGACTCATGACCCAGGAGGAAGCATTCCTCGAGGCGTCAAAAGTCGTTTCTTCGGAGCGAATATTTATTTAGTTGATGTGCTACTGGTACGGAAGTAAAGGGTTCAAGGATGTTTTACGATAAGGAAAGAAGAGGTGCTGCAAATTTCCAGCCCGTGACGCGTGTCAAGACACCAAAGGTCGAGAATTTCTAAAGTCTTGTAAAATTGAAATCCATGTCTTTAAATTCGTCTCTTGACGTTCTTCTGGAGGTCACAGTCTAGACTCCAGAGTGTGCTAGGCCAACCTAGTCTGAGCTGGCGACTATAGCTTGCGAGAAATTGACCTTGCTGAGCCTTCAAAAATCAGAGTCAGCCAGACTCGCGGTACTTCAAACGCGATATTATGCTCAATGCTACAAATCCAGTAGACCTACAACAAACAATACTTCATTCGCATCTGCACCACTCCCCCAACACTATGCTGTCCTCAAAATGATGTGCACACCGCTATCTGTGCTAGTGATGTCGCTGAACTCTCCGACCTGCAGAGCAAATGCAGCCTCTTCAAATGGTTTCTGCATTTGGCCCTTCGAAAATGGACCCAGGTTTCCCTTCTGCGAATGCGACGAGCAATCAGAATGGAGATTTGCCAGCTCTTCGAACCTTTCGCGGGAGTCACCGAACTGAGCTTGATATCCTCGGAGAATTTCAATAGCCTCTTCCTTAGTGCGCGTAATGTCTGCCTAAGAGTATATCACGTCAAGCCTGTCCCCTTCTGGAAGGCAGACGCATACACACCTCCTTCCAACTCGATGGCCGCCGACTGTCTTTGTGCTTCACCAACAGATGACTGGCAGTGATTGTCTCAGCACCTCCACTGCTACCACTACTCAGGTGATGTGCACCGGGAAGGGACTTGATCTGTTCCTCCGAGAGCTCTGAGGGTGCATCCCAGCTCGATTGCTTGGTGGTAGCGTTGAAGTAGTATGGTATGCCCTTCGAGTTGGACATGCGGATTTCCCAGCCAGACGACTGGGTAGAAAGCGAGGTAAGACAAAACCAATGTGTTTCAGTGCTGTGACTTACCATCGCGAGATTTATCTGGTGTGAGGAGGACGTAGCTTGCGTTGTGCTCGTTGTTCGTTGTGACGACAAGTAAGTGCCCGATCCAGGTCAAATCTCGATTACATAACGGACTCATTTGGGATTTACTTAAAGATTGTTAACCGAGAGGCTTCACAACAGGAAGTCTGAGTGGGAGAGTCTGGACAGCAAACAGTACAAGACGATACAGTGGGAGAGATATGCATATTCTTTTACTACTACAATTCTCGCATGACCGAAGAGACAAAGGGTGATTTCAGGCCTTTTCGCCACCCTTTTATCAATGGCGCAAGGGTTTATGGAGGAGTCGGTGATACAACCAGAACGGTGAGTGAACTTAATTCATTCACATGATAAGTCCTAAATCAACACGCAGGTGGTAGACTTGGCTATGTCAGAGCTTTCGAGATATATACGGCGTCAAGACGGCTGGTGGACTTTATTTCAATGTCCAGACACCCGCGCTCAGTGGGCCGCCGAAGCTCTCGCTGAGCCTATCGCTGTGCGCGCACCAAGTCATGACCTCCGAGTCTGGTTGACTCCTCAGCAGGTCGGTAAAATTGGTTGAATTTCTGTAAGAAGACGTCATCGTGTTTTCTCTCTTCCTGATAGGTCGAATATGTTCTGGAGGAATTGCAGGGTTATGCAAGCCTCCGCGACATCCAGAACAATTGGTAGGTTGTCATTTGAACATTAATCCCAGCCATTCTCACGTGTGAATAGCCAGGTTTCTTGCTTTGAGTGTATCTGGGAGTCGGAAACAATTCTTGACGACTTAGTGCGCACGAAGCTCAATCGTCAGCTCTCTCGTTTTCTGGAAACAATTCCAGATAAACTGGCTTATCGTGAGGGAGACGAGCTAACACGCCACATCATAGATCCATACTTGTATCCTCTCATCTACGGTGGGACGCTGGCTTACGAGTCAGCTAGGGAACGATTTCTTCGTCCCGAACCAGCACCCAGCACTATAGATCATACCACGGATTTCCTCTCACATGAGCACGCATGTTTGCCTTGCGATTTCCTTGTCTCGCAGGACGGCACAGCGAGAGCTCTCTCATATATAAATAATATCCACCCACGTCACTCTGCGCTCTATCGCCACTTCGATGAATTGATCTCGAAGTGCGTTCCCATGTTCGAGCACGTCCTCACGGATTTGCATGCGGACAATCCACACAGAGAACGTATCCAGGGTCCGTCAGTGGCGGAGTGGGACGAGCCAGAGGCTCCTGATTTCTCGGGTAGCATCGTGGATTGGTCTGCGTTCGAGAGTAAGAAACGGCAGTGGATCATACGCCGGTCTTTGGAGCCTGATATCCCGACTACTGGTTACCCAGGCGGGCTCGAAGAGCGCCCGAATATGGTGCGACTTAAGGGGATGACGCTCCAGGTCATAATTCACGTGTACGAGATTTGCATCGTATGATTTTCTTCTCGTAACGCTACTATTTCTCTAAAATCAAATTCATGTAGAAACCGGGAGGTCCTTCCTTTCAGGGGTCTCAATGGCGTGTAGAGGGCATGAGAAATGAAAGCGTCGTCGCTTGTGTCCTTTATAACTCGTCATGTGTATGGCATTTTCTTGACTTCGTTATTGTGAATGCTAAACCGTTTTCAGGATAATATCACAGGTAGCTCGATTGAATTTCGCATGGCAGTCAAGACGCCGCCTGCATTTCCCAGCAGAGGCCACCAGGATATGGCGATCAAGACTTGGGGGTTGCAGACAGGAGATCCATGCCACCAGTACATTGGCTCTGTCCCACTTCACCAGGGACTGTGCACCGCGTTTCCGAATATTTATCAATACCACCTCACACCATTTTCATTGACTGATCCATTAAAGGAGGGCCACCAACGCATTATTGGGCTGTACTTGGTTGATCCCAGCATCGCTCCGTTGGTATCCACGCAGACAGTCCCTCCCCAACAGAAGGCCTGGACAAGATCGGGTCTCGAGACGAGGACCCGTGGAATCTTTCCTGTGGAACTCATTGACAAAGTTCTCAATGAAGTAGATGGAGTTATGGATGTAGATGAAGCCCTGAAATGTAGAGAGAGGATGGTGAAGGAACGAACCAGGTTGTCCGTGCTGAATGATATTCAGTACTTCAATATCCCGTGCAACGGCAGGAGGTAATATACACTAGCGGGACGGGTTCATCCATCATCATTGCCAATGAAGCTATAGGCAGGTATCTTATAGTAAGCTCTCTCATCTATATGTCCACTATTAGAAGTCCGCAGATAGACTCGTCACTAAATTATTGTTGGGTATATCCTTGAGGGTTTTTCGTCTGCCAGTTCCATAAATCTCGGCACATAACCTCGAGGGTCTGGGGTGCCTTGAAGCCTAGCTCCATTTCAGCCAATGCGGGATCGGCGGTAAGATCGGGAACGTCGCCGCGGCTAGTTGAGAACTGGTAAACAAAATATGGCTGGGGTACGCGAATAATGAACTTACCGTCTTCCAATAATCTCATACTTGAAATCGAATCCTGTAGCCTTGCGCATTGCCTCAACGATCTGGAGGACACTCATACCCTTCCCTTTTCCTAGGTTGTATGCCTTGTAACGTGCATCATCTGGGCAGTTATCGAAGACACTGGATTCAGGCTCAAGGGCGTCAAGAGCAAGCAAGTGTCCGGAGGCCAAATCAAGTACGTGAAGGTAGTCTCGGACGCAAGTACCATCCCTGCAAGCCTACATTGGCCTCGAACATCAATTACAGGCATTAAACAAACTCACGGAGTGGGGTAGTCGTTTCCGAACACTTTTAGAGTTGCATCGTCCACTCGACCAATGGCCATATGTGCTAGCAAAGGCAACAGATTCCCTGGGCGACCACGAGGGTCCTCACCAATCAGCCCCGAGGGATGCGCGCCGGCAGGACTGTAAACAGGTCAGCGTCAGTGAAGATCTAAGTGCAGGAGGAAGACGCTCACTTGAAGTAACGAAGTGAGATGGCACGCCATCGGTTCGGTTCGGCTGAAGGGGTTCTTGGTGAGAACCCAGGTACAACAAGGAACACTTACCATGGCACAAATCATCGATGATCATCTCAGACATGACCTTGGTCTTGCCGTAAGGGCTGTCCGCTTTGAGACGTGTCGTTTCGGGAATTGGGATCACAGGGGGTGTTCCGTAGACGGTAGCAGAAGATGAATAGACAATGCGAGTGCAGTCAAAGTCAGACATGATCTGCAGCAGCGACACCGTAGCAGCGACATTGTTCGTGTAGTATGTCAAGGGTATCTCAACAGACTCGCCGACCGCCTTGTATGCCTGGAAAATTGTTATTCGGTAGAGTTCAACACGCATGAATGGGACCATACTGACAGCAATGTGGACGACGCCCCAGATTCCACCTTTGCCATAGCGTTCAAAAATGTCCTTAATTTGCTCCGGGCAAGTCAAGTCGCACTGGAATGCATCGATTTCCGCACTCTCCTTGTCTGCCTCCGACGGGTTTTCGGGCAATGCATCTCGAGCAAGTTGAGCGACGCGAGTGAGGGACGCGGGAAAGGAGTTGTGATGGTTATCGACAGAGACGACTTTGTATCTTCTGGTCTGCTGCAGAGCATAGACGACATGTGAACCTGGTTAAAAGTTCGGTCAAAACGCGAGCGGGACGGTGTGCCCTCCAGAATTACCGATGTACCCAGCTCCACCAGTGACTAGAACACGCTTTAAAAACGAAATATGAGTATCCGAAAGGAATAGCACGGTCGTTATGAGTACGCACTCGCAAACCGGTGGATGTAGACATCGTCGAAGTAGATGAACTGAAAACTGAGCTTACGGAATGCTACATAAATAATTCATCCGAATAATGGCGGCTCGGCTGTGCAAAGTAGTGAGAGTAGTCCCAACAGTCTTCCCCAAAGACAGTTCATGGCTAAAGTACGATATAAAAAACCAGTAGGTGCATGTAGTAATTGACTTTGTATATATACACATCCCAGTTTGTAGTCCGGATCGTAATTCCGTGCATTATCGATCTTCCATCTTCACATCTCCTTCCACTTCTAGCTGAGCCCCTGCAGTCCCCGAGGTATCACCTGCCTTCCCGGCTTTGCGGTCCTCGTTTCCTTGTGCGGACAGAGTGGGTATCATCTCCTCGGCTTTCTGTGTCTTTTGATTCTTCTCTCGTTCCTTCTCCGCTTCAATCTCATTGGCAAGTAAGACAACGTCTCCAGTACCAATCTTGCCAAAATGTTGTAGATATTGATCTCGTGCTGTGCGCAATGCAAGCCATGACCAGCGTTGTTTGTTCTACTCAAATATATCAGCGGCATTGTGGGAAAAAAATGATTGCGATTTGCACCTCTTCAAATCGAGTTATCTGGTCGTCAGTGAGATGAGGAGCAGGTGATGGAGCAGCGGCAGGAATGGTTTCTGAGGCAGAGGCAGCAGCTGAAATTGGAGTAGGTGCTGCTATCATTGAAGATGGTGGAGCAGGAGTAACAGTAGATGGAGGACGAGCAGGACTCATTGCACCTGCCTCTGTCAATGGTTTTATAGGAGATGAACCAGGCTTTGGTGGAAGGGATGGATGCAAAGGCGAGCTGGGGATACCTGGCACTGCTAACAAAGCAGAGAGCGCAGTTGCTGATGGCTCCACTTTCGTTTCAGCTGCAGGTGTCGGGGTCGGTGCGGGAGCTGGCGTCTCTTGCGCTGCAGTGCTTGGACCAGTAGACTCAGCAATAGCAGCAGCAGCTTTGGCTCGCGCTTGGGCCAAGCGTTCGCCATTCTTCATGAGCTGCTTTCTGCGCATTTCAATACGAGCGTCTTCTTGCTTGACCTTCTTCACGAAATCCTTAACATCACCCGGTCTAGGTAGATTGTCAGCACCGGTGCATTAAATAAAGATAGGAAAATCTCAACTGGAATGGATTCTGCAAGTCAGATAGATCCCTGTACCCCATCTCCCATATCTCCGTCAGCGACTCAGACCCAAGATTCCACTGCCACGGCTCAGGATCCTCTCTTCTCCTCGATCGAGCTTCCCGCGTCGCCTCCTCCATCCCTACTCTTTTGCCATCAACCTCAGCCGACCACGGTTCCCGATCAAAAGGTGCACAAAGGTCATTCTTCCACTTCACCCAGTTCTTTTCTCGGTCGAGAATGACATTCACAGTATCGGCAAACGTAGGGCCGTTGGGAGCTGTGGAGCGCAGCTCTGCAGAGGCCTTTGCGATTGTATCACTGACCCACTGAGCATCCGCGGGTTCAAGTGTAAAGTCCATCTGGAGAGATCTGTTCCTGGGTGTACACCACATAGCCTTTGCAGCTCGTGTGAACGACAAGAGATGGTGAAGGAGGATAAGGAGTTGGAAAAGCACTTGTCGACGAAAATGAGTGTCTGCAATCTACGAACCTCAGTGACTCATATGTTAAAAAAGGACGCATGTATACCTCTAGGTTAAGAAGTTCGGGACTGGTCAAGAACTTTGCGAAGAAGTATTCGCTATTATTGCTTGTTTCGCCCAACTCTGGCTCTCGTTTGCGTTTTAGGCTGCCGCTTGCACTGTTGGCGCCTCTATTGCCCATCATGGCGCGCTCCTTCGTGGTTGCCTCCTTGATAACGGGTAGAACCTTATCCACAGCGTCCTTGAATTCTCCCAATGTGTTGGGGAAGGCAAACAGTGGAGGTCGGGAGAAGGACAGCTGGAGGGACCAGAATGTAGTGTAGAAACCTGAGAACAACATGAGCTGCAAAACACAACGAAAGGACTCTGACGTACCATCCTTTTCTTTAGTGTCTACAGAATCCTTCTTTCCTCCATCCACCTCCATTTTTTCACCATTCTCAGGGCCTTTAGCAGCCTCCATCGCAACATCCTCATCGCTTTTCTCTATGTCCTTGACTCCTTCCCACATAGGCCCATACTCTCCTCGTAAATTGACGCCACTTCTTTCTCCCAGCGGGAAAACGCCACTCAAAAAGGTTAATATACGACCGCAAAATATCGTCGTGGAGCCCATTTTTGAAAGCCGGCGTAGGAGATCATTAAGTGTGCGCAGCAATATGAGGGCCTTGCCCTTCTGCGGAATCATGTCCTTGGTCAGTCGAGTAGCACTTGACTCGATCCAAGAGAATATTTGCGAGCAAGATGTGATAGTCTGTGTTTCGAGAAGGTCCTGAAGGACAGTAAAAGGAAACGTTGCCTCGCATGCGTCTGTTGTGTGAAATGAAGTGAGCATTTTGTCTACAGAGTATAGTCAGAGAGCACGAACCGTGTTCGGTGAATGTCAGCACCAAGTCGAGTCTGTCGCGAAGACCATCATAGTATGAGATGCTATCGCATTTCAATGCACTACCCTCAGTTGCCTGCCGCAAGCATTGTTCACGAATGTCCTAAGCGAAGAACGCGAGCACGTACCGCTAGGGTGAACACCTCGTTCTTGAGGAGAAACTCCCATTGACTTTTGAGGTTCTCTGGAGAGGACTTGCCTTGGAACTTCTGGACCTCTCCCCCCACTAGTTCACGCAAAACTTTCTGGTCGAACGGCCGCTGCGGGAAAGATTTGAGCAGTGACTGAACGCTCTGTGCTTGCGAGCTCATCGAGGTTAGTAGTGACAAGAGTCGGTGCCGAGATGCCGGGCCATTCCTTAGCCTTATTCTGTCATACAGTCATCGAAACACTTGAGATCGATTCATCATCATGTCCAACAACAACACTGCCGATAATGGACACAACGGTCCTTCAGACAGGCTAGACAACAGTCTTGAAGCAGACATTGCTCATTTGGGCGCTCTAATATCAGACGGCTCATTGGACGGCAGTAATGAAACAGATGACCTGATGGAAATCTTGGCACGTCTGGAGAGTGCTGACGGCGTAGCCAGGGGTGTTGAAGGGAGATTGGACGAGCTATTGGGCACTTTAGACAATCTCTTGACATCGCTCGAGCCGCATGATGAGGAGAGAATCCCGGAGAATGAGAAGACGATCGCAGTAGAAGCAGAACGAGTGGCAGTGATATCAAGCGAGAGTAATCCCAGTGGGCCTGCTCTAGGGAAGTAGTCTCTGGAGTGAGTGGTAATACCTTTTTATTCATAATAATGTTGTCCGTTCATGATAATTTATTGTGCTCCTTACTGCAGTCGTTCACGATGATATCACGACCGAGCTTTCATACCTGGCAGCCATTGTCCATGCATTCATGCCAATAAATCCAGATGTGCGTCCATTGACGAGCCAAGTGAAAGACTAGCCATTAATATTAGTTGTGAAGCATGGCAACTTAGCAAACACTGGCAGTCAGTGGTCAGCATCTGAGTTTGACAATCAAGTCAATTGGAATGCAGCCGGGAAAGGTGTCATCAGTGTAAGGTAAATGTACGAACGATTATTGAAGCGTTGTGATCAATAATGCTAGCATGCGATATGCATGTCAATTGATATTATGTGTAGTATAGACAGACAGTGCTTGACTTCATTGTGTACACAGTACATACTATCCGAATCCGCAAGCACCAAGTGAATCAAACATGACGCGTTGACGAGTTACCCGATATGTAGATATGTATATAATCTACATGAACGCCGGTACATGACAATGAGAGGGATGCATAATTCCTGGATTTCGACGACTAGATACCAGCTTCCTTGGAGCAGACTCTGGCAGTCTTTTGACGAATTTTCAAGAAGAATTGCATGGATGTGAACATGATGCTCCCGCAAATCGTGACGCTCTGGAGACAGAGTCAGCTTAACAAAAACAAACGTCCAGCTCGACAAGGTCTAGTCACCCCAGCAAAGACAGCAGGCTTCCACCAAATATAGTTCCAGGACAGGAAAGCCCCGCAAATCGGCGCACCTAAAATGACCTTGAGTGACGGTCGAAAAAGCAAATAGTGCACATGCCCACGAGTAATCCGATACCTATGAATATGTCAGGACGTCAACGGGTTCAAACCCACGTTCCGGGACTCACTAGATATTACAAACGAAATTCCAATCCGGACACTTGAAGAAACCGTCAGATTAAATTAAAGGTATACATCAAGTAATTACCCAAGGTCTGAAATTTCGGGAGTCATATATGATATCAATGGGGCCATCATTGCTATGCCTGTTGACACTTAATAAGCATCGGAGGAGCGTTAAAGTCTACACGCATAAACTCCACCAAAATAACCATAGCTAATACCTATCAATGCCACACTAGTCACCGAGCGCAAACCAATCATTACAAATATTATAGCGGAGGATATTAATGAGGCGCCGACGACCGTATTTGAGATTCCCGCATACGCAGACACAACACCTGCAGTAAGTCTTCCAATGAAAGAACCAACGTGAAGGATTGTGAGCTGTTAAAGCTGGTAAGCAACTCCCTATAAATCAATCTCTGGGCACATACTGAATAAAACGAAAATCTGTTGCTTAGACCGTGCATGGTGGAGTCTAATTGGAGATAAAAGGTTTCAAAGGACCACCCGACTTCGAAAGTAGCCATCCTAGGCAGTGAAAGTAACTTGGAGGTTCAGGCCGATAAGTATTGATCAGCTCACCATACACATGCACAAATGTAAACAGGATCTGTCAAAGAGTCTCGGAGAACACGAGTGTAGCTCGTGGCCTTTGGTTGCGGTGGAAGTCTTGTTCGCATGAGGAGGCATGCTATGAAAAGCAGACCGCTGATCATGCCCGCACTCGCACGGACACCGTTTGCAAAGCCAAATCTTCCGTTGATAAGGTTGTTGAGCATGATTGGGTGAAAGATCGAACCAAGTGATGCGCCCGCAACGACAAGTCCCATCACGAAAGATCTGCGTCGCTCGAAGTGATGAGATACTACAGCGACGGATGGAACATTCGTAAGACCTATCGCAACCCCGGAACCGATACCTTGAGTGAGGAAGATCTAACAATATTGTCAACGAAGCAATACAGGGATAGAAACAAGACCTGCTTGATAGTATCCATTTGGCTTCGCTAGGGACAACATAAAGAGGAAGAATGACTGGAGAAGACAGCCGATTATCACCAAATGATAACTGAATATATGATCAGGGACATCTTTCATGCGGACCACTTGCACACACAATAAGCCCCGGTCAAGCATCCTTCCTGACACAAGTCCGACTGATAATATCAAGAATCCATTGACACTTCCTATCCAGCTATACCACAGTAGAGGTCAGAAACACTGGTAATTTAAAAACAACACGCATGTAGAGCTTACTAACGCGATCGCAGACGGAGTGGCATTGGTCAGGTAAGTTTGAGTGTAGAAGTCTGTATGTATATCGTGACTATCCACTCGTCTTCGTTTTTGCGAGACAACCAAGAGACTTACCTTGATAGACGCCATAAGCGCTGAAATATCTGGAATTTGATTAGCGGCCTTTCCATAGTGCTGAGCGAATACTACCCAGGGCCACAGAATTGGATCAAGAATCTTGAAGGTGGTTGGTGATGTATACAGTAATATATAACTAAAATACTTACGCCCCTAGAGCTGTGCCCCAAGCTGTAAGACCACCATCGGGGAAATCAGGCGCGTCTGATTGGTCTTCATGCCCATTCTTGCAGAGCGGATTTTGGACATTTGTGATTTTGACAGGTTGAGGGGCGCTTTCGTAGACGTTCACGGTCTCTTCAAAGGGGAGAGGCGATGACATGGACAACAGAGACTCAAGAAGGCGAGGGATGGGGCATATGCCCATACCCTAGATGAGCTTAAGTATTCTAAGCAACCGTGAGGCCTTGACAATGGCAACCCGAGTAGTGGCTACATAATCGACATGCGACTGCACGTGGACTACTAGTGGGAGAAAGGATTCAGTCTCAAAGGTCACCCGGGGGCACTTGCTTAATTATGTATGTCAACACGTTCAGGCTAGTTGATCCATTGATCCAGATGGACCTAACTTACCACAGATCCTTAGCCGCACGGAGTCCCGGTGGCACGTGCTCTGTGCGCTGAGAGTAGCCTGCGCTACCGATCTTTTGCGCTTGAGTAAATTGGTGCCCGCTAAGAAGGAACGGCAGTCTTATTCATGCCAGTTGGTCTGCCGCTAGCCCTCCGTGGGTACTTGCACTCTGAGCTTCTGAATTATAATGAGGCGCATACAGAAGGAACGACCGTCTTCCTTGGTCAACCTAACCTAGGGGAGACTAATGAGCTGTGACCCTGCGGGCGCGCAGGGTGCATGTCAAAATGCCATACAAACTTGAACTTCAAAAAGTACTGTACCAAATGGAGCACGAGTATTGGCGTAATTTGATGATCATGCAGATATCTGCGGGTGTTCTTTTCTGAATCTTCTTATCAGATGTCTGGCAACAGAGATTCTAGAAACATTCAAGTTGGATGCTTGTATGTAAGTTGTTCGTCCCGGGTCCAATTGTGGACTTTGAAGGATTAGTCATCCAGATATGGGCCTGACATAAGGCGCTCGATGGGCTCTCTGAGAGAGCATGGCTGATTCAAGCACTACGCACTGCTTCGCCAATGAACTTAACGTGCCAAAAGCTTTGGTCTCTGCGAATATAATATTTACAAGGGTATCAGTATTCAGAGCCCTCCAAATTTGAATGAATCATTAATCATAAGCAATGCAGTCCAATTTCAAGGTCATGACAAAATTGTACGGATCGGATGGAAAATCAACATGGTGTATCATAGGGAAGAATCGTAGGATATCAACATTACATATCATGAATCAATCTAAACTCATCGGGTCAAAACGGTTTACAGTGTGAACAACGTCCCGGTCCTTCTTTGCGAAAACAAGCTAGGCGGCGAGTTAATCAATCTTATCAGGAACGCCATCTAGGCGTACTCACCAAGTACGGATTGGCAGTAGACCCTGTAGTGTCAGCCAAGACTTCATTTTTTGACACCTCTGTCACCTGATGATCATTGTACTTAAACCAGTTATCAGGTTGCTCCGGTAAATGTCGAGAATAGAAGAAGTAGTGTCCAAATGATGGTGATGAGCCACGATGTATGAAGACCGAAGTCAGTTCATATGCAACTGAGGTATCATCTTTCCAGACATTCTCCAACTCTTCCTTCAGCTTCGATATCGTGTCCTTGAGTTCGGCAATCTCAGCCTCGATGATCTCCGGTTCGGAGTTGAGGTTCGCGACAAGCTCCTCATCAACTTCTGAGACAATAAGCGTTTCTTGCTTGGACAAAAATTCAACAGTGTTCTTGAGCGAGGCAGGGAAAGGTGCGTGCTGAGGTACTCTTTTAGGTTACATAACAGGAATTTGTACAGAGTCCTCACCTTGTTCTGTGTTAGCAAGCGCAGACGCTCGCGTCGCGTGTTTAAATTCGCTTGTATCTCCTTCGACCTAGCCCTTTTCCCAGGGTCCGCGGAATCAAGAAACCGGTCCATATATATCGTCTCACCAAACTTGACATAGGATTGCGATTTGTATGGTTGGAGGGTCTCTCTGTTGAATTGCACCCGCTGGTGGCAGCTTCAGATATGTCACAAAGCTACCCGAGTAGCAGGTCCTTACCTGAAGCTGAATCTGCAATAGTGGCGGTAGATCGACCAGCGTCACCTCCATTCTTGCTTTCTCGCCTTCATAATCAACGACATCGTCAAAGTAACCACTTAAGCCATCGTAGATATCAAACCCGCTATCGGCCACATTCACAGGAAGATGCGAAAAGATGTCTTCCTTTTCGTGTGTCAAAGATCCCCGGCGCCGCTGGTCCGGGACTCGTGTAAGTCTTTGCCGTAGTTTGCCGTAGAAGAGCCTAGCAACCACAGTTCATGAATGCGCGTGATGAAATTTGAAGCACTTGCCTCTTCACAACACTACTCTGATCGTCTGTGTCATCCAGCACGTCGAACTTCAGAAGAGCAATTTCAATCTGGAACATGCAATTGTCCATGCACTCGGAAACGTCATGCTGCTTCCCTAAACAAACATTTAGACACGGACTCGCTCTCAGTAAGTTGTACCTTACCAAACATCATAACTGAGTCTGACTGGGTAGGCTTGCGTGTAGGTAGTGGCGGGGGTTTCTTCTGTTCCTCGACTTGCGAGTTCTCATGGTTCTGTATTTCTGCATCTGGGAGTTTGGATGGCAGCGGCGTCGTACTCGACGAGCTTTCACCATTCAGGCGAGGGGACTTGGATCCGCGAGATGGAGATGGCTTGGACACCACGACATACCCATTCTTATCCTCTGTAATGGGAGAGGTGGGTACATCAACGTCCATGTCCACTCGTTGCTCGTCGCGTGGACGCTTCCCAAGAACGGAACTATTCGAGTCATGCGATGATCGCACAGGTCCATCCTCAACAAGCGTCGCATCCGTGTCGTTCGAGGAATCAGTGCCGCCTCTGTCGGCTTCTTCCTCCTCTTCATCTCTTGAAGTCACCAGTGCTAGCTTCGCAAGATCGATAGTCGGCGTCACAGCCTGGTTCTCACAATACTGGAGCTGCCAAAATAGATCTGCCAACTGACTAACAACTAGAATTTACGATGACTTTAGCTTTGCATGTAAAATTGGACGACAGACATACATTTTTTGGATCGCAGGATCTCGCGCCGCGTGATCAGCCGTCCACCAACACGATGCCGTTTTAGGTCATCCTCAGAGTATTTCTCGTCTTCGAGGGCCTTCATGTCAATGTTGGCCATGCTAGCGACCGCTTCTCGAAGTTCCTTGATCGTGTAAAAATACTGCAGCAATGAGTTCAAATAGCAGGTGTTTCCAAGTTGATTGAGGCCTCTTGGAAGATCGGCACGCATTGGAGCTACGATGTCTCCAGCTGTGCGCCTCGATTTCAATACCGTCTCGAGAGTGAATCTGGATGCTTACGATCTTTGCCTTCTTCAAGGAAATGGCGCAGTCGACTACTGTCCCTTACTTCTGCGATTGTTCTCAGAGCTTCACGCCACTTGTCAGATTGATGCGGCTGCTCCTCAACCTGTAGACATTCGTCAGAAGCGCAAATAAAGTTAAGGAGATACGCATACTCGCAACATAAATACCGTCAATATAAGCTCGTCATCCAGATCCGCAGAAACCTCAAATACGGAGTATGCACGCGTAGGGTCCATTTGGTTCTTCGACGCCTCCGACCACAGCTTCATGAGGCCCTTGCTGCCCCTCGACTGTGCAATCATCCTGAACGCTTCGTTCGCATCGCGCTGGAGTTGTGTGCAGTTTGTGGGATCGCGCCACGCGCTTTTGATAGCTGTCCGCCACGCCTCCGCAAGGAAATCGTCTTCGATGTCATCTTCAAGCTCCAAACGAAGCGCACCGTCCTTGCCGAATCCGAGGACCGAAGCTGCACTCTGCAGATCCTCCTCCGTGAACCGCCCACGAGAGCGCTCTTCGAAAACGACCGTCTGCAACTCTTGAGGCGGGACGCCATCAAGAGACTGGATAGCCACGACGACAGCGTAGAAATGGGTGAAGTAAGCGATTGTATTAGCAGGATCACACCGGCATTGTGCCATGTAGGCGAAAATAAGAATATCTACGCGCCGTTAAGGAGACCGTGCAGACCTACTGAATGACTGCTTACCCGGGGAGCATGTTGTAGGGGTTAAGCCTAGAATCTTCCACGTCTGCTGTAGGGGCGTATACTCCGACAATGAGCCTGCCGGATATGATGAAGACGATCTCGGAACTGTACGAACAACTCAGGTCTATCTTACGGCATAACGAACGTATCCTTACTCTGATCAGGGTGTGCACCGATCGCCTGCTGGTACATCTCGCGCGCACTGTCGATTTTGACATACAAAGGGTGCGGTATGTAGCTCTTGAGCATGGTCGCTGCACTTCGTAAGTAAGTGGTACAGGGAACAGACACTATCTCTTACTAAAGCGGCGTTGGTAGTCGACGAGATATGCACTGATCTCGACCCAAGCGCGCAGGAGCTTCATACGTGCCTCCTGGCCTTCGGGACTACTGAGTTCAGTATTTGGGGGTATCAGAATTTCCTCCTGCGTGGGTCCGTCTATTGTGAGAACCGTGAACCCAAGCTGCTCGAAGATGACGCGACTGCGAGTGAATAATCCATGAGTTTCAATTAACAACACCGAGAGAAATCAATAGCTACTCACACAGTCGGGGACCAGCCGATCTTGTTCTGAAACACCTTCTTGGAAATGGGAAGCTGGCGGTTCTCGCCTCTCCATAACTTTTTTTCGATGATTCTGTGAAAGAGATGAGACACCATCACTGAGGGAATTGATAGGCGTACGTATTCACTGTCTCCCATCCACTGACAACAGACTCTGCGGGCTGCCTCCCTGCGGCCGGGTGTTCAAATTTATACTTCGTGAAATCCTCCACATATTTAACAGCAATAACGCCAGGCATGACGTCTGAAGCGAGGCAATAAACGGAGCACCGGCAGCAAACATAAAGATCAAGAAGTTCGCCCTCGATATGTTCCTCGGGCGAGTCCTCGTTCATCATGTCATCCAAGTCCTTACGCGAGAAGTCGTCGAGATTGAGAGAAGTGATCTTCCGGCGCTTTTGTTTCCTCTGCGCTGCGATCTCCCAGGGAGCACGGTGCAATGCCGGATTGAGCTGGCTAGAATCGACAGCCTTTGGGTACAGATGGAAGTGATGGGTTTTCTTGGACTTGTCGAAGGGGTCATCGCCGCAAGAGGTGGTGTGTTTACGACGTTCTTGGTCAGGGAGAGGTGAATGTTGCGTGGGGTCAAATGACTTTGCGAAGGGAGGAAGGATATTGGATAATGATTTCCACAGGAGGAACACCCAGCCATGGTGTCGTCTGCAGTAATACGTATTTGCATGAGGAACAGCGCGAAGGACTTCGTCATGGCTCGGAGGAATGAAAGGTGGTGGTGCATCGCCAGTTGTCGGTGCCCTAATGTCCGGCGTGGTGACACTCACCGAGAACAATGAATGTTCGGGGTTATGCAACATTTCAGCAACAAGAGGCGGCAGCATCCCCGCTCCTGGACGGCCTTTCACATCCCGCATCTCTGCATCCCACCAGTTCGTTTCCTCTTCCTGATCCCGAGGGCCAATATCCACGACATTCTGCGTCGTGCCACCTGCCCATGTGCTATCCCAGGGCATCGGTCCACTCCATGCATCATTCTTGTTCCAGTCGTTATCGTCTGTCCACTTTGGCTGCACTTCCGGCCAGCTGCGATTGTCCTCTGCTGGGATGAGCGCAGGGACCTGATCGTCGCCGATAGTGTCCTCTGAGACAAGCTGGGGCTCGCGATATATAGTGTCATATGTGGGCGGGGGGTCGATGCTGACCTTAGTGTGCGCAGAGCCTAGATTGGTCTTCGGGCGGAGAGGTAATGGCGGTGGCTTAAGCCCTGTGCCCGAGGCAGACGCGTAGAAACTGTCTGGTGGTACAGTCCCTGGAGCTTTGGATACGCCTGTGTGCGGGGGAGTTCGTTGGCTGCGCACGGACTTGATGCTGTTATTGTCGCTGTCGTTGTCCATGCTGCTACGCGAATACTATGATCCGTGGACCACGGGCGTGCAACACGAATAATAACACGATATGAGATGACTTTTTCGTTGTCCGGGCTAATTAGAACTCGAACTAGTCGCTTAGATCTGAACCATACAGAAAATTCAGATACCCAGTTGTCGCGATCTTGAAGACGGGAGATGAAATCAAAGTGGCCCCAGGAGGTCACAGTTACGCGTATGAAAGAGCTTATGTAATGCTAGCTAGCCCTTCCCATTCAATATCATCTAATCGCAAGCATGGGTATATCTCCCCAGTCGCAAGGTACTGTTGTGATATCTATATCTACTAATCAGAACTTGTAGACCTAGAAAAAGAATCATGTCAAAAGCTTGATAGTTTTCTGGGTACCGCAGTCGCTTACCTGATCCTGCGTGTAACCCAGTTCCTTTAGGACACCGTTCAGTTCACCTTGATCCCTACCAGCCTTCTTGCCTGCAATCGAGGCAACCTGTCCAGGCGGACCTACGGGGAATTTAGTTGCTGATGCATTTCAAATGTTGTGGCGTTCATACCGCAGATGAAGACCTTCACTTTCTCGCCCAATGTTGGCGGAGGAATGTGCTGCTTAATGAGATCAGCGCCAATGTATCCAGTGGGACCCTTCCAGTTAGCATCAGCCTTGTCAAGGACATATACAACATCAAAAGTATCGGGGTATTTCTTCTTCATGGCGTCGAACTCCTCACGAAGGAGGATATCTTGCTCAGTGACATTGGCATACATGAGCTTGAACTTTGTCTTGTTTGTGTTGTCCGCGAGTGCATGCTGCAGGACCTGGTAAAGTGGAGCACTGTGATGGCACCTTGAGCTCAGAGTGACGTCAACTATAAGGCAGACATCCTTACATTCCACTTCCACCACCAATGAGGCCGACTTCCTCGAACTCATCCACTGAAAAAGGATCAGGATCCAAGCATTGCAGTACGTTGAAAATCATAATCACTCTTCCAAGGCCATTTTGCCAGGGGACCTTTGATTTTCAAAGTGTCCCCAATCTTGAGAGAGTGAATGTGTTTGGAAACGTTGCCGGTCTCGTATTTTTTGATGATAAAAACGAGTTCGCCCTCCAAGTCAGACGCTGAAATGGGGGTATACGGGCGGTACATAGATTCGCCCTTGGCATCCTTGAAGTCCGGAGTCTCGATGTAAACACAAGAAGTAACTGGAAGAAGCGAGGCCTCGCCGCTGCCGAGCTCAAGCACAAACCTGAGAGGGACAAGGGTGAGTCCTGGTTTGTAGAACATCGCTTATGATCTCACTTTGCGGTGTTGTGGTTGTAAGGCTCTACCCTCTTAAGCTTGAGGTCGATGAATTTTGACGGATCGAATGGGCTCTTCAGGTCCTTTTTGGCAATTTTTGCCTCCTGCTTGCCAAAGCCCATGTAGACATACGTGCCAAGGCCGACGAGACCAGCGCCGCCTAGGTATAGCCCGAGGTTGGAGGATTTCTTCGCAGCAGCTTCGGTGGAATAGCGTCTGCAGCTGTTCGTTGCCTACAGGAGTTTAAAATTGAGCGTAACAGCATTTCAAAGTGCTCACCACAGAGCGGGCGAGGGTTGCTGCTCGAATGAAGGACATGGTGGGCGGTGTTAGGTGTGGGTGGGTGGCCTGAGAACCGAACAGGCGAACTCATGGACGCCGTTTCTACGCGAGCAACGTCGGTTGTGAGATTTATTTCTGGCCACAACTACTGAACTTTGAAGGTAGAAACTCTACTAATGATATTTGGACCTCGTGTTCTGCAGCCATGCGGGTTAACTGGAACTTCCAACAGATCGCTGCCTCGAGCAATAAGCCCCCAGTCACTGACACCGCATCCGTATTTTTTCATTACAAATCTCTTCTCTCTTTCCCTAAGATTGGAAGACGAGGAGGTCGATCGGAGAACGCTGAGCAGAGGATGAGCGATGGGACCCCTGGCAGTAGCGTTCAATTCAGGGTTTCGTTTCATATCCAATCTTAGATTTCAAAGTAGTGGCCGCTATCATCTTACTTTACTTACATCTTTCCCTTCCTTCACCGTCATCGTCCAACATACGCACAGTACCGGTCTTCCTACTGACTACCGAATCCCCCTCTTCTTGTTCCCTTAAATTGCACCTGGTCATCCCTACTCTTACTTACCCCCATGTCTTTCGTCAAGCTCAGTATATTCGGCACCTCATTTGAGGTCTGTCGTCTCCGTATGTCCTTGAACATGATTTGACCATAATGTTCTGATTTTATAGGTGACTACTCGCTATGTCGATCTGCAGCCTGTTGGAATGGGTCAGTCTATTCGATCTACCCGATGTCCAGATCAACTGACATGTCTGTAGGGGCATTTGGTCTTGTCTGGTATGCTCTAACCCTAAGACCACACTTATGGAGCTCATGTATCCCAAGCTCTTCAAAAGATCAACTCACTGGCTCTTCTGTTGCCATAAAGAAGATTATGAAACCGTTCAGTACTCCAGTATTGAGCAAGCGAACCTACCGTGAGCTCAAACTCCTCAAACACATACAACACGAGAACGTACGTCTCAGATGTGTCTTGCCCCATTTTCTACTCACTCACCTCATTTCGTGTAGATTATCAGCCTTAGCGATGTCTTCATCTCTCCGTTGGAGGACTTGTAGGTCCCTGCTCCTACCCCACACTCCAGATCATTAAACTTGAACATCACAGATACTTTGTTACCGAATTACTTGGCACGGACCTCCATAGACTACTGACATCTCGCCCCTTGGAGAAGCAGTTTGTCCAGTACTTCTTATATCAAATTCTGGTGAGTAATGACGTTGTAATACATCCCGTTCCTCCGTCTTATCTCACCCAGCGTGGACTAAAATATGTCCATTCCGCGGGTGTCGTGCACCGCGATCTCGTGAGTCTCTTGTTCTTCTCCCTCTGTGGTCATTTTCCAATATAAGATCTGCAGAAACCTAGTAATATCCTTGTCAATGAGAACTGTGACCTGAAGGTTCGTCACTTTCATGAGAGCATAATATAACATGATGTTATTCGCTTCTCAAATAGATTTGCGACTTCGGACTAGCCCGGATTCAGGACCCCCAAATGACAGGCTATGTTTCGACGCGATATTATCGTGCGCCTGAGATCATGTTGACCTGGCAAAAGTATGATGTTGCAGTCGACATTTGGAGCACAGGTTGCATATTCGCAGAGATGCTCGAAGGCAAACCGCTCTTCCCCGGGAAAGACCGTAAGTACTGCCACCGTACCTGTGCGCAACTCGCTCGCCCTTCTGATGCAGTGCCTCCGTTTATAGATGTCAACCAGTTTTCCATAATCACTGAACTACTGGGAACCCCCCCAGATGATGTCATTGAAACTATTGCAAGCGAAAACGTGAGTGGGATTTTCCCCATATTAGCGATTTATCCCCATTCTCACGTCTATCGATCGCTGTAGACCCTCCGGTTTGTGCAAAGTTTGCCGAAGCGCGAGCGCGTGCCTTTCAGCCAAAAGCTCCGGACGACCGATACAGACGGTAAGGCTCCATCTTGGGATTTCTGTGACATCAATTGTACTGATGCTCTTACGACAGCCTTAGACCTTCTGGAAAAGATGCTTGTCTTCGACCCTCGGAAACGGATAGATGCTGCGGAGTCACTTGCACACGAATATGTGGCGCCATATCATGATCCGACGGACGAGCCTGTCGCTTCTGAGAAGTTCGACTGGAGCTTCAACGATGCTGATCTCCCAGTTGATACGTGGAAGGTCATGATGTATAGCGAGATTCTAGGTTGGACTTTCCTCGTCTCTCCACCGCGATGTTCATGACCTCTGATGCGTTTCCAAGATTTCCACCAGGTTGGAGACACGTCTACAACGGCGAGCGGTATACCTGAGGGTGCACTAGCAGGGCCAGACGCACCAGCAGGAACTACATCAGCAAAGTGAATCTTCACTTAATCCCATCTCATGTTCGTGTCCTTATCAGGCTGGTTTTGGATATCTGGTTGGGCGTGATCCTTCTTATCCGCAAGTCCTTTTTCTTCTTTTATAACTACGTAACAGGAGTGCATTTTCATTGAGCGCCTTCGCTTTGCTGGATACTCGTGCATGCGCAACTCATTCACTTCTACCATTGCTTTCAGAACCCATCCACTTGTATTGTCTTTCAATTTTAATAAAGGAAGCAAGATTGTACGTACAGATCTCTTGGAATACACGCCCATGTTAGTAGAATAACTTTCCGCACTCCACGATAGTCATACGTAGAACTGTTGTAAATCCATGATCTAGTCCTTGTATTTTGGAGCACAAGAGCACAAATAGAATTGACTAGGTCCTAGGGTGAAACTGAGTTTTGATCGTTACAAACAACCGCAAGTATTCCCATTTTGGACCGCTTCAACGGCCCCTAGACCGCGTATATACACGATCGAGATGCCACCTCGTCGTAGACCGACCGCGTTTGAAGTTTCCTTTCCAGAGGAAGCTGCTGAAGACACGCAAGACGAATCAGCTAGTGGCTTAGATGGGCAGAACAATCGTCGGCGTCCACGCGATGGCGTGGACCACGATCCAGAAGTGAGTATGTCTTGCGATCACGAGAGTATTGATACTTAGTAACTGTCCTCTCCTGCCCCCTCGTAGCGTCAAAAACGTCGAAAGACAGACGAACGTCCTCGAGCACGTATGTTGGCTTCTTTCTCCGCGGAATCCTGATCGACTTACTACTGTAACTACGCCATCCTAGCGAGATATTATCAGCCAAAACCTGACGAGATATTGGAGACTGAAGACCTTACTGTTATTGGCGAGGATCCAGATGCACGAAATGAGGGGCAGAAGCCCACCCGGATCCTAGGCCATTTCGCGTTTTTTGACCCAACCCGCGACTTGGTTATGATCTCCCTCTCGTATCTCGATGAGGATCATGCCAACGAGGACCACGTGCTTGAGGGGGCAGGTATGGTGGCTTCCATGTCTGAGAACGACGAGGACGATGGCCAAGAAGACGACCTTGACGACGAACTCCAGTTTATCCGCATCACAAACATCATCGGCTATACCATCGACTACACCGAAGATGAAGAGTGGGTTTCGTTGTTCTTTTTATATTTAGATGTACTTAATCTTATACGGCTATCGAGTGCAGTCCGATGTACATCGAGACTGAGCACGCTAGGTATCTTCTAGGTGTCCCGTCGAAGAGATACCGCCGGGAGTTCAGAGCCTTCTTCAAACCGCATCGTATCATTCAGATGATTGTGTCATCCGCCATCCGGGAACCGGAATGGCAATATCGCGACTTTCTAAAAGAATTCCTAACCATCGACATTCTCGGTAGCCCACCTAGCGAGCAAGACCTTTGGGATAGCGTGAGGTTCATTCAATCGTTCCAAGTCTTGCACTAGAGCAAATTTCAGGTTCCTGAGCTGAGATATGCGCTCGAGGGTCTAGAAAATGCTCAACGCCTATCAGCCACGCGAGTTATGCAACGCCTCTTGACAGAGAATGCGCCTCCGATCTTGAAATCTGTTGCTCGCCGTCCTCGACTACGTGTTCCGCCCGTAGCGGAGATCCAAGGCAGCGGAAACAGGGATCTCGCTGTGCTTCGTCCAGCAAATCAGAATGTGACGCATGTGACGCCACGTATTGCAAAGTTAGCAACTCCGTATTTTAAGGAACGGCTGGTGGTTGTCGGTCCATCCCCGCCTCGTGACCCCATCATCCCGTACGATGACCTTTTGTGGAGGGTGAAAACGTTTGTGCAGCGTGTATCTGCACGGAGGGACATTCGATACCGTCCGGAACAACGCATTCGACCACGTTCGCGCTGGCTCAAGTACATCACGATAGATGGCAATGATTATGCGGTATGGTATCATTAATTCTTCTCGTGTTTAGCTTACTGTCTTCGCAGATTGGAGATACAGTCGTTGTTGCGACTGGGCGGAATGAAGGGAAGGCGGCCCCTGAATTACCGGACCCAGCAGACATACCTGAAACTGCGACCCTGGCAAATTATTTTTGGTAACACTCTTCGTACTGATACGTGTTGGTGTCACCAACTCGACTTTCTTCAGGTTTGGAAAGATTGCCTATATCAATGAAGAGTATGACAACGTCCATATCGAATGGTTCGAGCACAGTACGAGGACGGCGATGGAGGAACTTGGACACCCTCAAGAATTGTTCCTGACCAATATATGCAGTACTATCGAACTCGACCTTATTGTCGGAAGAGTTTCAGCTCGGTATATCGAACCCTCGAAAGAAATGCCTATCGTTGGGTGCCACGAGTTCTTCTACAAGTCCTGCCTCTTCCACAATTCTTGAGAATTTCCACTGATATCTCTCCCGCAGGTTCATCTACAATTGCTCTGATGGTTCGTTCACTCAAATACCGCGAGAAAGACTGCAGCATGGCCCTGAGATCGGGCTTGCACCAGACTATTGCCCGGTGTGTGTGATAGTAGCAGAGAGAGAGGAAGAACGTGTCCCTCAGAAGATCCACCATGGTGTCGCATGGAACGGCGCGAAGTATCATGTTCACGACACTATTATGATCAAGGCTCAGGAGGGCACGTGTCATATCGGTCAAATTTTCCACATTCACTTCCCGCAGTCAGATTACGAGGACTCTGTGTCGGTTCGAGTAAAACTTTTTGGAAGGATTGACAAGTTGGGCCTCCGGCCTGCAGAAGAGCTCAAGGATGAGGTGAGGACAGCCAACTCTCACGCGAACCTCGTTTTAATCTAGTTTTTTCAGCGTCATCTCTTCGTCACGCAAGATGAGATGACAATACCCTTGTCGAGCGTGATTGGACAGTGTCAAGTCTACGTGCGGACGTCCGTGCCAGAGCTCGAAGCTTGGCTTGAAATGTCACCGTATCACTTCTATGCTTGCTACTCCTTCCCGAGTCTCAATGTGACCTCCTGGGATCACAGACACAGGCTCGAGCCGCGAGATCTCCTGGTGTGCAGATACTGTGCTGCAGATGACTTGACTGAGTGGAATAATAGCCAGGAATTTTTAAAGAAGTATAAACCCCTCCGTGCTCTCGATCCGTTTGCAGGATCCGGAGCGTTCGGATTGGGGATGGAGGAATCTGGTTGCGTCAAAGTGACACATGCTGTCGAAATTTCTCCGAGCGCTTCAAAGACTATGAAGTACATATTTTCGCCGTGTGTTACTGATGTCATAACAAGGATTTTACAGAGCTAACTCTCCTGATACGGTGGTCTATAACCAATGCAGCAACCTAGTGCTCAGAGAAGCGATTAGGGCGGATGCCGGTTTCGTGGTTGAACAGTTGAAGAAGATAAACCTTCTAGGCAATGACGATGACAACGACAACGAGGAAGACCCATACATCCCTGCCCCTCCAAAGCCAGAGGATATCGATTGTATCATTGCTGGGTTTCCCTGGTCAGTAATGGCAGGCATATCGTGATACCGACCATGCTGATACTGCGACTAGTCAGCCTCATTCACGTCTGAACATGTTCGTCAAAGCAAATGATCGCAAGAGCAACCTCATGCTCAACGTTCTATCGTGGGTTGATTTCATGCAGCCTAAATACTGCTTCTTCGAGAACGTGAGGGGGTTCTTGTCGTTCAGTCTAAAGGCACGGCAGGCCGGGTTATATAGAGTTAAAGGGGGTATTCCCATGGGCGGCTTGAAATTCTTGATCCGGGCTATGACCGACATGAAGTGAGTTATCGTTTTCATCCTCGTTGTATAATGTACGAACTCGAGCGTTCGTGCTTCTCAGCTACCAAATTCGCTTCGGGATCCTACAAGCCGCGCACTATGGTGCTCCTCAAATCCGTGTGAGGTTTTTCATGGTCGCAGCAAAGTACGGTTCCCCGCTTCCAGAGTTCCCGCAACCTACGCACGACTTCCCTTACGTGGACGCACTGGAAATCAAGCTCCCGGTTGGGCACCATATCAGACCCATCTGGACACGGACTGGCTACGCACCGCATCGGTTCGTCACTATTGATGATGCCATCAGTGACCTACCTCGATTCGATTGGTACAGTCGCGTTACCCCATACCGTGCTACACTTGTTGATGATCGGGTACAGGGTAAATCCGAGACCACCCACGGATCCGGCCAGACGCCAGGAAGAACGGGAGCGTGCTCGCACGATCCCCCTTAAGGCATGCAAGAAAGATCGCCCCTGGTGTGGATACTCTGGAAGGAATGTACCGTACAAGCATGAACCAGCGACGGCGCTTCAGAAGTGGTGCCGTCGAGAACCCTCGAAGGATCTGCAGCACTATACGCGGACCTATGAGCCTATTAAAGTGGAGAGGTCAGTCAATGATGTCTTCACTAAGTGACTAGATGTTTTAACCTTGGCAGAGTCGTGAATATCCCGATGGAAGCGAACGCAGACTACAGGAGTAAGTTTCTTCCTTGCAGGACTTCACGGTATTGACGATAATGTCAGGGCTTCGACCTGACCTCTGGGAGTGGCACTTTGCAAATCCATCCTCGGCCATTGCACGGGCGGGTTTCAAACCAGGTATCTATTCGTGAAAAAGAACTATCCGTATCTTACGGTAAATAGGTCTCTATGGACGAGTCGACAAAGATCGTTGGTTTCAAGCTACCGTCACCAAGATTGACCCGACTGCAAAGCAAAGCCGTGTTCTTAACCCTTATGTACGATTCCACTGCAATGCGACTAACCAACGACTGAAAAATCGTGCAGTGCAAACGCATTTTCACGGTGCGCGAACTTGCGCGCTCGCAAGGTTTTCCCGACAAGTTTGTGTTCTATGCAGAAAATGATCATGTCGTGACGGTGTGTACTACAACACCAGGCCCTCCTGCTGTACACTGATTGAAGAACGTAGATGCACAGGCAGATAGGGAATGCCGTGGCATGGCCAGTGGCAATGGCGATCGGCCGCGAGTTCAGGAAAGTCTTGATCAAGATGTGGCTGAAAGATCGTGAGGAAGCCATAGAGGTCGACTGAGGTGGTGCACTTGGCGGACTATTGAAGACCCAATTTAAGTACTAGTTATTAAAGATGAGATGTAGGTTCCGTACCTCCAAGCCCGCGTAATATCCATGTTGGCACTAGTTTCCCTTGCCACCCTCGTTATTGGCGAGTTCGTATCCCACCCACACGACCTCGGAACAGCTCTCACAACCGACCAGGTGTCGCCCCGCATCCATATCTTCTTCAGCGATGTTGTATGTCCCACCACATCTACAAGCATGCTTCCATACACCCTCCTCTACCTCTTCGAAATCTTCCAGAGAGATGACCTGCGCAGGACGCGGTCCAGTGGGTGCTTTGGCTCGAGTGTTTCTGATGATATCATCATAGGCTATGCGGGACGACACATTTGACAAGGTGGTATAAGCTTCTTTGAGGAGTGCGATGTCGACATGTACGTGTGGTGTGGATGAAGATGGTGATCGCTTGTCTGGATGCGAGGTAAGAAGAGCTTTGTGGTACGCTGCTTTTATGGTGCTTAGTGGAGCATCGTATGTTATACCCAGGAGGTGGTAGAAATCTACGTTGGGAGGGATATCCAGCTTGTCTAGATTCGAAGTGGTAGACGCAGATATCAGATTGGCATGACCTTACACAGGGCCACTTCCCAGTCACTCGGAGTTTCAACATTCGAATTCTGTATCGTCAATACTTCGTTTTGCTCTTTGCTGCCATGCATATTTCTCGCTTATCCACAGAAATCCTACTTGATATATTTGACACTGTCATCGACGACAATTTCAAGTCTCGCGCTACGCTTGCTGCTCTTGCAAGAACTTGTAGGACATTTAAGGAACCTGCACTTGATACACTCTGGAAAAACATTGATGGGTTCGAGCCACTCATCTCATCCTTGCCTGAAGGTGTTGTTGAACGAACAACGGAAGGAAAGTTGGTGAGTTAGATTCAACATTGTCTACATACCGAATCCTGAACTGAATTTACACAGACGCTCACAAGGCCTCTCTCCCTTAGCGACTGGAATATTATTGGTCAATATACACATCGTATCCGCTCCTTGATTATCAACTCTCGACTATTAACCAACATAGATGATCGGGTCGTGCAAGCGCTCGTTTGTACACCATCGTCTGCGTTCTTGCCAAACCTCCGTTGTTTGGAATGGTGGGATGAGCGGGAGTACTTCTTTCCATTGCTGCGCATTCTACTTGTGGCAACTATCAGATCACTGAAATTTGGCTCCTTCTACCCTTGGGAGCCCTCTTTTGCTAAATCTTCTTTGTTAGCTTCCCTCGGAGCTCGATGTCCATCCATCCAACATTTCGTCTGTGACTACAGCGGCGATTCTCATGCAATATGCGAATTCGTGTGCGGTTGGCAGGGGCTCTCTCATCTTCACACAGGGATCCTTGAGCAGCCATCGCTTCATTTCTTGATATCCTTACCATCATTGAAGTCTTTGCAATTTAAGACCCACGAACACTCCGACGACACACAACCCACTCTAACATTTTCCCAACTGGATAAAGTGCATGTCACTGCACCAGTACTCAACTGTTTCACTCGATGTCTCAGAAACCTCCGTTTTCTCTCCTGTCGATCCGCGGTATTCGTGGACGGCGATCTAGGCCTGCATGATGGCTTGTCAGAGCTATATGATGAGTCATCTGATATTCCCAACTTCATGGTCTCGTTTTCGGAGTGTTTCTCTCCTGGTCTGGAACAAATTAAACTCGACTTCTCGCACGTTGTTGAAGATAGCGGACCTTTTGTGCTTGACTTTGACATGGTTACCCCATTGTTGACGTTTAGTCGCTTAACAGAGTTAAACCTCAATTCGTTTAGCACTGCGACCATCGATGACGACGCACTCAAGAAAATGGCACATTCCTGGCCTCAGCTCGAGAAATTCTACTTTGGCATCGCTCACCATGAGTTGGTCTCACCATCTCTCACTTTCATAGGACTCATCCACCTCATTCAACACTGTCGGTACTTGTGCGACATTGCGATGTCCTTTTGCGCATCCTCAATGGATACCGACTATGAGCTGTTTTCGAAAACTATTCCCAACGAGAAGATCACTCGCATGTTAGTTGGGATTTCTCCAATTGTCGATCACGTAGCCGTGGCCTGTCAATTGCATATGTTACTGCCCAATCTGACCGACGTGCCCACACGTATTTTATATCCACTACCACATCCATTTGAACATATTGAGGATAACTGGAGCAGGGTGGAGGGGTCCTTAAAAGTGCTCGTTGCAGCTGGAAAAATGAGAGAGAAAATGGGCCGGGTCATGGCGTCGCGGGACTCGCTTCTGACCTGACGGACTCTGTCTGGGAAGGTTTGGAATCACTTGGAGAGAAATACTGTAGGTTGCAGAAGTCCGCGGTTGGGACGTGGATTCGGAGGGATACCTTTACTACTTGTTTTCTTTGTGGTACCAGTTAATTTTTTTTAATCGCATGGTGCATCCTCCTACTATAGCTTCCTGCAGGTAAATGTCCGTCAGAAATGTGTTCATTGGGATATGATGTTGAAGATACGCTTTCAACGAGGTTGCTGAACACGCAGTTGACTTGTGCTAAAACATTCAGTGTTTCTTCCCCTCTTGATCGCCGAAGACTTGCTTACCAAGGTCCTGCGACGCCGCCTGTACCGTACATTTCATCTAGTCAATATAGTCTAGTCTCATCAATGAGTTCAACGTTATGCGCACACACGTGGGGGCAGTTTGGGAGATGGTCGACGGTCATCCAAGTAATAGCAGACGAGAGATCTCGCAGAAAAATGAACGTATGGAGGGGAGTACAAATGGAGTGAAGAATATATAGCGAAACATGAAATGCATCGAACATCATTACGAAAGGAGAGTGGGTAGAGGACATCAATGTGAAGATACGAGCGGAAACCTGTTTTAATGACGACTGTCGGTATTCTGAACAAACGCACAACAGGCGGCTGACTAGAACCGAGTCCAGCGCATGGGTAACGAAAGTAGGGTAATGGAGTGAAGCTAGAAAATGGAGAAACATGAAATGTATCAAACATCATGGTGCAGAAGGCGAGGAATAGTAGGAGTTGACCGTTGATAGATCACATCGATGAGAATATATGAAGAAGTTGGCGAAAGCATAATAGAAGCACTCATTTGAAGAACGAACGATTTGTTAATGATGACCGTCGGTATTTTGAGTAGATAAACAACAGGCGGCTGTCCAGAAGCGAGCCCAGCGTGTAGTGGTTGCAGAAGTGGCAGCGACAGCAGTATACAGTTCTTCAGATGACTGCGCTTGAGCCTCTCCACCAGATTGCTGGGTGACGCTACTCTGGGGAGGCCTTGAGCTACCTGCAGAAACGTTCTTTGCATTCTTTGCCTCCATGGCTTTCTTTTTCTTTTTCTCTTCCTTCATGCATACTTCTCTCGCTGAGTAGTTCCTCTGTTTGATATATATATGGTAGAATGTCCGAGATGGGAAAAAGAGGGGACTTACGAAGTTGCCCTGTGCCAACGGGACGTCGACTACTGCTGGTCAAAGCTCCTGTAACTCGATGCCTTCATCATTACTTGGCGTGTTAAGGAGAGTGTTTCGTATCCACTCGAGGAAGCGTGGTCTGGGTGGCGTGTCGGCGGGTGCATTGCGTTGGAATAACAAGGCGATGCGGTCAAGGAGGCCGAGTGCGTGTGGATGTGAAGATAGATGCCCATCGACATCATGATTTTGTTGATGCGCAGGAGAGGGGTGTCGGTGTGTTCTAGAGGGCTGAGAATGGAGAGATCAGAAAAAAATACGATGAGGTACGAATGGCGTACGTGAGGACGACGAGGTGAGTCATCGAAAAAACCTGAGGGTAGTCGATGGTCACTCTCCAGCTCGCGCTGCTGGCCCGGTGGTCGTGTAACGTCAACCTGGAATACATACATCGAGACTAGATGAGACTGATTTATAAATGTGTGGCGTACATCGAGTAAAGACTTGTTATCATCCTGAAATGGCGCGAGATCAGTTGGTAGAGAGATGAGAAATGGTGAACTCACATTTGGATTCAAAAGTTCATCCAGGCCAGCTTCTCTGACAACGGGAAAGATATCCCAAGTATATGTATTGTTATCATAGCAGCCAGTGGTTAATAGCTTTCCATCTGTTGAAAACGACACGCAGTTCAATTCGCTTGTATGCTGGAGGGGTGGACCAAATGGGCTGGCAATTCTCGAGGTTCCACAATCGTGCTTTTTTGTCGAAGGATGCACTTACGAGGATACGGCCATTGGGAGATACTGTAGAGATACGCACTTAGGTTCGACCTGATCTGGGTGTG
>PVYE01000207.1:0-15246 GCA_002995055.1 Rhizopogon rudus | reverse complement strand
ACTCCGTCAGGACCTAATTACCGTACACCTATCGTTGGACCGCCTTTGGATCATAACATCTTATCTTGTCACCACTTATGATGGCTTCCGACCCTGCGCAATCGCCTCATGTCACCACAGAAGATCCACGGGCCGCCAATCGCGAAAAATTTGAGCTTGAACTGGAATTCGTGCAGTCACTAGCAAACCCACACTACCTGCATTCTCTTGCACAACAAAATATTCTTGACCAACCTGCCTTCATTAACTATCTGGAGTATCTCCTTTACTGGAAAGAAAAGGATTATGCCAGGTTCATACAGTTCGTCCATAGTTTGTGAGCGTTTAGTGCTGCAACCGACAGCCTTGCTAGTTATCCACACGCGCTGCACCACCTTGAACTGCTCCAGCACGCACAATTCAGGTCGGAAATAAAGAAAGACGAATGGCGCGAATACCTCAACCAGAAGCAGTACGACCACTGGCGAACATGGTATGAGACGAAGTTTATAAGAGGCATTTTTCTGACTGACATTGCTGCGTTTTAGGCGTGATTACCCAGGGGCTAACCTTAGCATGGAGTCCACAGGTAACCCTCAATGAATACGATCTCTGAGAGTTGCAATTGCAACGAGACTTCTGCTCCTTATGGGTAACTTGGTTGACCGGAGATCTTGGCGGAAGCTTATGATGAAAGGGCCGTACGGCGTAGAGCACCGTAGGCTGCCCACAAGGAGTTAAACTTAAGGATGCAGTATAAGTACATAGTATGTTCCTCTGTAACCAACTTTACGGTCCGAGGTGGATGTCCTAAAATCGATGAACTTTTCCCACGCATGATTAAATAGGCTTACCACTTCTCTGGTAAACAACGTTTTTGCCTTCTTACTCCTTCAAGTTGAAGCCATATTGTACATGGCTCACTATGCTGAAAATGACTCTCAAGATCATACCTCGTACATACCGGTAGATTCGAACTTCAGGGATGATGACCACGATGAATCCGATATACATTTTGCATCCTCTGCAGAAAAGCAGCGAATATGGTGGAGAAATGCCATGATAAATGCATGTTTCATAGCTTCATGGTACGTGGATAGCTTTCAGGTTCCTGAAGCAAGTTTACTTCTCGACCGCACAGGTATATTTTCGCAACCATACTCTCTCTGTACAACAAGTGGATGTTTTCGCCAGACCTATTTGGATTCCCGTATCCATTCTTCGTGACTTCCTTGCACATGGGTGTTCAATTTATCTTGGCTGCTACACTCCGCATGTGTTTCCCGCGTCATTTTAGACCGGAGAGGAGTCCGTCTGCAGAAGACTATGGGTAAGTGCTTTTTCACAACACCTATTAGTACCCGTCGGGCGGTCCGTGTCCTCACTGGACACCGGTTCTAATTGTAGCCTCTTTGAAGCAAGAAGGTAGTTCCTACTGCTATTGCTACTGGTCTCGATATTGGTCTTTCAAACTTATCACTCAAGACCATCACTCTTTCGTTTTACAGTAAGTTTGTTAGTCCTCCAGATGACCCTTACTTTGGTTTTGATACATAATTTGATACATAACTCATCTTATAATTTACAGCGATGTGCAAGTCGTCTTCTCTCATCTTCGTCTTGTTCTTTGCATTTTTGTTCCGTTTGGAAACGTTTTCGTTGCGACTCGTCGCCGTCATCCTTCTCATCTTCGGTGGAGTGGTTCTTATGGTCGCTTCTGAAACGGCCTTCGTCCTTCCCGGATTTTTACTCGTAATGACCGCCAGCGCATGTGGAGGTCTCCGCTGGAGCCTCACCCAGCTGCTTATGAAGAACAAGAGTATGGGTCTGGATAATCCTGCAGCCACTATATTCTGGCTGGCTCCTGCAATGGGCGTCACAATCGCCCTTCTTAGCATCATTTGGGAGGGATGGTTTACCATATTTACTTCGCCCTTCTTTCAAGACATTGCCTCTACATTTCATTCGGCCTTGTACCTTGTGGCGCCCGGTATATTGGCCTTCTGTATGGTCATGAGTGAATACTAGTACGTGTTGTAATGTCCTTCTTACCACGAGGTCATCTAATTAGGTGAAAAGCATCATTCAACGTGCGGGAGTATTGCCGATGTCGATGGCAGGAATAGCCAAGGAAGTCTCGACAATTACGGTTTCGGCTTGGTTTTTCGGAGACGAGCTTACTCCGCTCAATATCACCGGTGTAGGAATCACAGTTGCCGGTTCGTTTTTTGAACTGTATCAGTTGCACTTCTAACGGCCTCCGCTCGGGTGTAGGCATCGCCCTGTTTACGTTCCACAAGTATCGCAAATCCATCGACAGCAGATTGTCGGTGGACTCACAAGGAAATACCATAGCGATAGACGACTTACCAGCCTCTGTGCATGAGGTTAATCTCGAGCTCCGTGCTGCCAATATGCGCATTGGACGCCAAGAAGATGAACATCCTGCGGTATGTCACAATCGTTACCTCATTCTATTACTCATCCCGAAACGCCACAAAGTCTGACGATAGTGACTCCCATCACCGCCTACTCTTTGCTACTGATCAGGATGATCCTGAAGGCGAGGAAGATGCCGAAGAAGTTCGGAGTACTCACTTCTCTAAGTTCAATCATTGAAAGGCTGAAAGAGGTATGGAACTAGAATCAGTATCATATGCAGACTAGCAGTTACGACCTTCCAAGCTGCATGGCACATACCCTGAGCACGAATACTTAGATTCCCCTGCTCCGAGTCATTTGCAACTCATTTGAATGCATTACACGCTCGCATGGCTCTTGTGGTATTATCAATAGAAGCCGACGGATTTCGTGGCCTATCTAATTTTGTCCTCACGGGGGGTTCGTGAAAATTGATTAAGGTTACGTTGATTTAGTCTAGCTTAGGAAGTGTCTGATTTTCGGGTTCAAAATCATTACGGTTCAAAATCAGTAGTGATCCGAGGACAAGCTGACTTTTGTTCCGTTGCGCACGGTTTCCGGGTCACACGCGAGCTCTGTTTATGCTTACTCCGACTCGTTTACAAAAGGTGATCAGTGATTTGTGATTGAGATGATGCGGCCACACAAAATCGTCGGTTGCTGCGGACAATCGGTATCATATTCCATCAAATTTAGTCAGCACAGCAGAAAGAGAACGACATGATGGAAACGGTGTGAAAAATAGACGTATGCCTCCAAAGTGCCTACATACAGGGAGGCGATGAGCGGCTCGCATGGCCATCACGAGCCGGGCGCTCCCGTAGGTGAAATTCGAAGCGATTATCGGGCTCTACTTTATGACGTGTAATTCTAGACGCTTTTTGATACTAGTGAGTGATAAAATTTTATGCACTTTTTTTGGGCTCATTAGCAACAGATCAGTGATTAAGTGATTGTCAATCCTTGTTTCGATATGAAGCAAGAAGAAACGGACATTCGCGGGTTGACAAATACATCTGCTGAGTCGTTGAAATGGTGAATTAATGGGCGTTGTTTGTTGGGTAAGAAGGTGCCCGATCCATAGTTCGCTTATGCATGCATACGGGTACGGCAAGTGGGAATCTGCGCGATATTCACTTTTTGATCTGACTTCGTTCGGCGTACTTTTCAGATCTCACACAAAAGGCCTCGAGGTACATGTGCCGTGTATATAAAGCTAGGCTGTCCTTGCCTTTAAATTATTCACCTCACCATGGAAGGGTTCCAGTTCATCATCGAGTCCCCCCAGGAAAGCCAAGGTCACAGGAAACGTCCACGTCTTGTGACTTCTTGCGATAACTGGTACTGTCCATCATTCTCATCAAGTACTTTGTACTTACATGCCTTATTCTTTAGCCGCCTGAAAAAAATCAAGTGTCTACAGTCATCCCCCGAGACCCAATGCGAGGCCTGTAAGGCAGCCAAAATTCCATGCAAGTTTCGCGATCGCGAACGATATTTTGCTGAGCGCAGTCGAGCCATTGCAGGACCCAGTTCTGCATCGTCGCAACCTCAACCGCCAAATAGAGCAACGAGTACCGTCCCGGAGTCTTCAGAGTGTTCTACTTCGAGTGCTGGAAGCGAGTACGCCACCCCGTCATCGACTCCGTACACGCCACCACTGCAAGGATATTCTAATTTAGCGTCTTCCCGTTCCTCGTCCTACTCGCCACCCGGAACAACATCCGCGGACCATGCGCGCTATCAATCAGAACATTCCAGGCCTCCCATAACTCATAGGTAATACATCTACGCCCTTCAGATACTGGCATTTATTGACAGAGCCACGGAAGACATATCCCTGCACCTGATGATCACCTTCGTCGATACGGAACTCCTACCCCGAGTCAAGCATTGGGCCGTCCTCATCCCACACCAAGCAGCTACCGACCAAGTCAGGTCTTCGACCCGATGCACCCTCGGATGCCACAACGCAGCTGGATGCCACATTTCATCCAGATATTCATCAGTCAGCTTGGCAGCCAGTGCGCGTTCGTGACCTACGACGAGCTCAATGAAAAGTTCCGCCATCAGACTCTATCCCCTTTGTTTTCCAATTGTATTGCAGCGTTAGGCGCAAGGTTTGTCTTCATGAATGCATTCAACTTGCGCGTATGAATGAGGAATACCAGATACTCTGATATACCGGATATTGTCGCGCGTGGTCAGCACAGCGTTGCAGACATTTTCTGTGAGAACGCCAAGGTCCGTTGGTCGCACGTGGAATCTGGTGCAGATCTAATTTAACGAGTAGGAGATGTTGTCCGCGGCACTAAACCAGCCGTCCCTCGACGTTCTTCACGCTGTCATCGCCCTGGCATGGACGGAGTACAAAACTGGTCGACTTCTTGGTAGGTGCTGGGAACGTTTCCTTTGTTACTCAGCTGAATATTGATCTTGTAGGATTTCGACAATATGGTGATGTCAGTTGACATACAATAATCTGTTACTCATTTTCTGACAAACAAACAGCTTGCTATGAGGACCGCAATGGCTGTCGGATTGTCTGAAGAATCCACCAGGCAGATGAGCCCCTTCGACAGCTATCAAAATCGTCTTCGACTAACATGGCAAAGTGTCTCCCAACTGTATGCCTCGTCGGCCTGTGAGTCCTTTGGCTTGTCGTATCTGAAACCACCCTGATCATCGAGAAGTATCGGGGTAATTTAGACAAGCCAGAATTTACTCTGTCGGTTCAACGCAATTCTGATCCCCTTGCGGAAAATGTTTCGTCGATTTAGGTTTGTAGTTTTCACCGGAAACTTCGTGTAGCCCGCTGGCAGGCTTCCTGCATGGATCATATTTCGTCATGCTCTCCTTTTTCTCTCTCTTAGCGTATAAATTCACTGCGTAATATTATCAGATTTCATGTTACTATCTACAATCATACGTACTACATAACTGCTCAATTCATTGTTTACAACAAATTTAGTTCCCGCTCCTCGCTACTTAACCTGTGCACTGCGGAAACCATGCATTGCCACGGGAAGGATCATCAACACGGTTGTCACCCCCGAACACATTACCGTCGCATCAGACTCTCCAACCCGCTGTTCGCGCGATCCTGCGAGGTCGGTCGAAAGTTCCGAGTCGGAACATAGCTCTTCTGTTACCTGTAATCGACTGTATCAGATTTTACCCTAGCTATGTAAACTTTTGCATGGCATTGATGTGACAGCATTTTTAACTACGAAAGAGATAAATATACGTGCGGCGATGGTTCCTGACAGCGCTGAAGAACTGTGCAACAATACACAAGGAGAATTACTAACTCGCAGAGGCCGGTCACATTTTACCAAGCTTTCTTACTGCTCAAAGTACCATGGAGGGGTCTTCGCTGATTATTGCTCAACCAGTCCGAGGTCCGGAAACGTGGTGACGTATAGAAATTGGAAAATAGTGTTTTTAGTGACTAGAAGCCGTTTGCCACGATTGACTATATAATAACGTTAACCCTCAACGATATCTTGAACGGCGGCGAGGGGAGGCCGGTGAAAAAACACCCGAATAGAGGTGGATCAGATGATGCAAATTCACCAGCTACGCTGGTGATAATTCCTTCCGGTTTCATAGTGCGTTTTGGACTAGTCCTTTCAGGAAACTTCGAACATGCAACTGCTGAGCTCCACTGGTGTACCCACTACTCTCCCGGTGGTTTTCGCAGGGCCGAGTACTCGGAGCGGATGCGATACATAGCGACATACGAGAATTGACTGGCACTAGCCTATTATTCTAGAAGAGTTAATGCCCGTTCTGCACCCGGACTAATTGTTCCACTTACATTAAGCTGAACATGCAGTTCAGCCTACTCGGAGGCATTTCCGATAGACCCAAATTCCTTGGAATTATTACGAACTGGGAGGGTAGGGTTCAGGTGTCCCTGTCGTGTCCTATGTGTACACAGCTACTGCGGATTTACTTACCGCTATTCTCATATCCCTGTTTTGTAACATATAAACGTCATACATAGGACTCAGTTGACACTTACAGGGTGACGGCTCAGGATCCGAGGGGCTGTTCGTACATTACCTGATGTGACTTCATGCATCCTTGACCTTGAATGTGTGTAGCTGCATGTCACTCATAATTTAACAACCAATCCCATGCTCGTGGAGATTCGGCTGCTTTCGACTCCGCACTTCAGGGGGAAATTTGTTTGAAGCCTGCACTAGCCAAGCGCTTTACGCTACAACCTGTGATGGCCGGTAAGCCCGGGGGACCAGGCTAAATATTCAACCAATATTGCGTCATTGCCGCGGCATGAATGGTTGTACCGCCATACAATGCGGTGTTGCTGCTAACAGTCCATATGCAGTACACCTTGAAGACCAGGGACGAGTCAGCCACACAAAGGCATTAAACTACCAAACTTTGTGGTGGTGTCTGAAGATTGTTGGGAGGATCATACTTTTTTTCAGCTCGACAAGGCAGTTATTTGCAAGCTTGCAAGTGAGGTAGTTGAAGTGCCTCGAAGACTGTCGTCGATAGGCACCATGGACAGTCGTAGACTTTGAGGTATTAGAAGCCGGTATTCATCTAGTTGGAATACCGAGATATGAGTAAAATAATTTGACTGAGATCTGGCCCTGACATGATGGAGATGAGACCAACTGGGGAAAACGCCCTCGGCTGCCCCAATAGTGAAAATGAATATTAGAAATGTGTCCAACGAGAGACATAAGTGTCCGAAAATGTAGTTGACTCAAGTTACAATGGAGAAGGGTATCTCATACATTGTCACCCAGAACAGGAGGTTAGAAAACGCTCTCAAACTGCCTACCGTGCGATTCCCACGCAAACACTTACCCACCCATCTGCACCTGCCATACAAGCTCCTAGCCATGCCATCTCCGCATCAGGAGGGACAAGCACACCTTGTATCAGAGCATAAGCGAGGTCAGATCCAGAGTAAGGTGCTGGTGGGAAGAGGAGAGGGAGATGCGTAGATAAATAATGCGCTAGGGTATGTGCCGAGCCTGTTGAGTAACATCAGTTCCACTAATCCCCCATGACTAGTCCTCACAGGAAGAGACGCACCATCTTCAAGGGTGGGAGAGACAACATCTTGCATCACGGGCCCATCAGGTAAATACAACCTAACTGGAACACTGCGGACGGTGTAGGCGCCGTCACGGTCGGGCGTACTCTGCGGGTCCACAGATGGTGGCCTTGTATGCATTGATGGGTTCGAAGAAGCTGGTGGTGGAGAACTTGATCGCGCAGGTGCAGTAGTAGGCACTATCTTCGATGCGACGCGCCAGTAGTCATCGAAGTTATCTGGAATGACCAGTAAAACGAACATACTGAGACGCGCATACAGACAGTGAAAAAATCAGCTTACGCTCTTTGATACCTTCCCAGATGCCATCCTGGTCTGGTTTCCGAAGACCAGTCATGCGCTTTGTGTTGCCCCATCGTATGAAGTCTGCCTCCTTGAGCTGCCCCATGAAGGCCTGTTTGCACGATTCGGCAGAGGGAGAAAGAAGAAGCTTCTCAGTGGGGGGTGACGCAAGATGCAGAATGAGTTTCAAGGGAGTCACTTGCAGATTGTAATGCGATGTGGAGGTCTGAGACGAAGGTCGAATTGAAGCAGAGATGGTGTGGTTATCATAGATCAATCCTATCGGCCAGTGCCTGTCGGTAAATGATATTCAGGACACAGTGTATACCAGGCTATAAGAGTCGGAAGTGCAGAAAGACTAACCACTTCAAGAGTGTACCTTCCTCGCTCTCGAACCACCATTCTTCTTCCTTGAGCATCTTCCCAGCTGCCTCATCAAATACGACATCCATCAAGAACCTCCGTATCTCGGGCATAAGGAGAGGCAGGTAACTGACGCGAGGAGCTTGGATATAGTAGCACTCTAGGCCACGATCGGAATTTGCTGGCAACTCTTTCGAGTCAACACGAATTTCAAGTGGAACGGTACCTTCCCATGTCAGGCGGCGAAATAGGGTTGTCGATGCTGGGGTTGTGGACGCAGACTGTTGGCCATGATGACGCGTGGTGCCGTATGCAGACATCGGAAGACCGAGCAAGCTGGTTGCTCGCGGCAGAGAGTTCGTGCCATGAAGACGGTAGTTCACGTGACTCGATACGCGCCCAAGTCAATTGGTGTTTACAACTTGAATCTAGGCAATTTTCCTCATCCTGTCATTTGCTATTCTATGGTAATGATACTCTGTGTTTACAGTAAAGTAAATAATGGGGTCTGGGCAACTTACGGTGGCAAATTTCTCTTGAGCCATGGATACCTAAGTAGTATAAGTATAGTACCTGCTTCAAGCTGACCCCTAGTTATGCTAACTACATATTCCCTCTCTGATATCGCAAGCAGAGATAATGATTTGCCGGGTTACTTACTACAAGTATGCTTGATGTGTCCCTCGCTTGAAAATTCATGTACAATGGGGCTAATGCGATAATTAACGCCCAGAACTTTTGCACCGTGACTCCTGCTCAGTCGTGGATGTATACCCGATAATGCATTTCCAAGCTCGGTACGAAGATTCCGAATGGCACCTTGAATTCAAGACACTTTTGTCGTGTCCTATCAGCGGGTTATTCGGCTGTCATAACGTCTCATAACAATGTTGAATTCATAAAAGGGAATGAACGATCTGGAAGGCATGCCCTGCCTCAACGCATGAACACATCGAGATCGGCTCGACGGCAACAATGTTGTAGACCTGTATGAAAGTCAGGGAGTCCTGCCATCCATCCTTGATGTTGCTGTGCGTCGTAACAAGTCAAAATCCGCAGTTTCCTGTTGGCCGCGTGATCGTAGTGAATTGGATTCCAGCCTGGTGTGGAACGTCGTCAGAAAAAAGACCCATGGTGAGCTGGATAAGGCAATTTGGGGTATTTAGGTAGCTAGGCTAAGCATTTACGCACTCAATGACCGTCCATGAATATTGGATATTAGATCGCCGACGTTGGGATGAGAAGGTACTCGCATGTATCTCTTGGCAGCGTATCACATGGTTGACCCACGCCTCTCTCCTTCACCAAGTGTGAATGGCATCTGCAATTTTCTTACTTCCGCGGACGGGAGCTCCACGAGAACCGCAGAACTCAGGAGGTGCCAGTCCGAGGAGTACGGGATTGTTGCGCGATCCTGCATGAAGCCGTGATGACCATCATTTGAATGAACTATCAAAGGAATGGGCGGGAACTAGGACAGCGGCCATTTCATTAATCTAGAGTTCAGTAGCATATGTAATGACCAGTCTGGTAAAACAAAGAATACAAAGCAAATACATCATAAATACATATAGACGTACGTGTAAATCAGGCAGTTCGTTTTGAATCATATGTTGACAAGCGGTGCATTTAACCTGGTTCTGACCACCCCCCGTAATATCTCCACTGCGGAAATGATAATCTGCGACTCCGAGTACTTTCTCAGGACATCCAGCACCCAATCGATCCGCTCGTCAAGCGTCTCGAGTGCAACCCTGTCCGACGGCAGGTAGTCAAGCGTTAGCTCTGCGAGTGTCGGCAAGATTTCCACACAGTCGTCATTGCCTGAGAGATACACGCTAGGGAAGGCATCCCATGCACCAGGGATGAGCGGTGACAACTGGTCCCTTGAGAATGCATCACAGATTAGATTATCCATAGATCTCGGAACGGCCGAGATCCGCAAGAAAATACCGGAAAGGTAGAATGCGTGGGGGTTCGTGTCTGTAACTTCGTCCAGAAGGCCGATGCATCTGTCCATGTGGCCGTCGTGGCTAAGGCGGTTGCGCCATTCAGTATTCTTCACGAGGGTAAAAATAAGCTTCAGGTAACATCCATCACGTCCTTCGTCGAAAACGACATCGCGACCACCTTCCGCACTAGCATCTTCACTAGGGGAGATAGCCGCAAGGATAGCGGGGGAAAGCTGAAGTATTTGCTCTCGGAAGTTGCCATAGCCATCTGTATCTTCTACAGTAGCAACTAGCGTTTTTCGGGCTTCGTATGTAGCCCGCAAGGCAGCATGACGCAAGCGACAAGGCTGTTCTGTTCCCATAGACGATAACAGGATTTCCAGATATGCTGCCTCTTTCGCCTGACTTCCGAGACCCCTCATAGCGCTCAGTGCTAGGAGTGCATCCGCAAGCGCATCCTCCACTTCATAACCCTCGAGCTCTCGCAGTTCAACGATATAATCGACGAGCCAGTCGAACTCGTGGGATGGACGAACGTCATGTGCCCAGCTAAACTCCCCATACCAGTATAGGAAGGGGTCGTCTGGCTGGTAGACGCTTCCGAGAGGGCCTTGAGGGATGCAGATAGCGGTATGTAGTGCAGCTCCTGCCTCGAATAAGCGTCTCTGCGTCTCTCCTGAATCCTCGCTTTCGCTGTCGGACACCACCAAGCAATCGAGGAAGATTTCTTTGCAGCAAGCAAGGCCTGATCGGAAAAAGGAACCATCGAGTGGAACCGCGCGTGTGAGCTCAATGATACGAAGGGCATGTGGGAGACATTTCTTGGCTCTGGAAGCGTAATGTTGTGGATGCGCTCCATCAACGCAGCCTTGTAGACAGTCGAGCAGTTTGGTAACAAGGACATCAATAGCAGCACTTTCATCGTGGTCAGATAAGCATCTATCGGAAACATAGTGATGGGATACCTTTTGTCAACTTTCACAAGCACCGTTTTATCGACGTTTAGCCCAAGTAAGATGCCAGCGAGAAGTGTACAATTAGCAAGCACTTGAGCTGACGGCGCTTTCTGTGGTACTTTGGCTTCAAGGAGCATAGAAATGATGCTCACTGCCAAATCCTCCATCTGCGCGAGCTCGTCGATGTCTTTATGAAGCAGGAAAACATATGGAAGGACTTGAGAGAGCCACAGCAAGGTAGCATCAGACGCCGAAGAGAGTGTTGGTGTATCTCGGAAGAAGCGATAGGAATAATCAGCTATCCATTTCTGCCCCAGGTTAATCTTTAACGCGTAATCAGCGTCCAGCGATTCCCAGCTGAGGAGGTGCCAGAAGTGAAGATATCTAGGCTGAGAAGGGCATTGTGCAGCGGAGTAATACTCTCCGTCCAGTCGAAGATATTCCCTTCCACTGAGATGGACGAGAGCTGTTGCACACGCTAAAGCTCGGTCCTTCGCTGGCGCAAGTAATCGATCCTTGGTATCGAAGCAGCTTCCCAGAGTACGATGCAAGAGAAAAATTATACCGGAAACGTCAAAGTCGAACGGCCATTCAACTTCGGGCACCAGATGACATGCCGCAATAAAGACATTAGGATCTGTAGATGTTTCAAGTAGCCATTTGACGGAGGGGGCATCCGAAGATGCGATGGAAACGGTGGGGAATTCGTAGGACAGAGAAATCACGGGAAGGTATGGCTCGACTGCCTCAGAGGGGAGTATGCCGAACTCGAGATCGCAGCTTGCGGGAGCGCGAGGCTGCGCGGGTAGAAGAGATCGTAAAGGTCGGATAGAACTTATGACAGAGTAAATAACGGCTCGGTGGAGAGCAGACAGCATGCTTCTAGCGCTAGCGAGTCCTGTGAGGAGTAACTTGATGAATGCCACGCCGGGCCGAATGTATCGCGGCGTATATTGGAAATCACAGAAGTCATACAACTGTTCTGCACACACTTCCGTGACGTGCCAGGCAAGCCTGATAACCACGGACACAGGCGTCTGAAAGGGACAGTCTGAGGACATGAGTGAAGCAAGTACGCTGAAACCATAGAGCATAATGCCGAATGCTGTCATGCAGATGATGACACGTGCGATGGTCTGCTGCTGAGACCACATGTTGATACTGAGGGAGGCACCGAAAAGGAACAAGGAAACCTGCAAGAGGGCCGGGAAGGATTGAACCACGGCGTCAAAGTACCATGTCCTTAGTGCTTCCATCTTCTGCTGTCGTCTTCTTCCACGTTCCTCTAACGACCCGTGTCCATGCCTGTTAGATTTGTAATAGCCTAACCACTGTTTGCCGAGTATTGCACCGAAGGCAGCCAGAAGACTAAGTAGAAGACTGGCGTAGGCTAGACTTTGAGCCCAAACAGCACTAGACGAGTATCCAGCTCGTGGCGGAAGCGTAAAACTCTGGGGTGTTGAAGTACCGTTTGCAGTGAGCAATATGAGTTGGGTAAGCAGTGCGTTTGTAGTGTCCTGTGGATTGGGCTGTGATGCAATTATAAAGGAGGTGGTAACAGCTGAAAACAGACCGGCCTGCAAGATCATGATATCTGCATTCAATGGGATGGTTCGTAACCATGTGTTGAGCAAGGAAACGCACGAATGTAGGGATGATGTCAATATCTCCGTTATACCGCTCCAGGAACTCGGTATCAACCTCCTCTGCGACGAACTCGTATGTTTCCCAGAACTGTAATCGGACATCCTTGTCCACTTTCTCTGCTGCCGAGTGCTTAAGGGCTTGAAGAATTTCGTTCTGCTTTTGGAGAAGACTAGTCACCAGGAGAGATTCAGTTGTTGGTCGTGATCGTCAAAGACTCGAACCGAGGGACTCACAAGCTGAGAACTTCCTTTTGATTTTCGTCTCCCATGATACAGGCGAGGTGCTCAGAGATAACCGCGAGTGGGAATCATTATCTTTAAATTTACACAGCAATCAGGAACAATGTACTTACAGTTACCAGCGCTGAGCGGGAAGATAACCGACCATCATATAATATTCGGAGGCGTCGATGCATAGTTGGTCTCCCGTAGTCAGACCATCAGAAGGAATGCAGTCGTTCCTCCTTAACGAAGAACGCAGTGCCCTGCCCAAAGACGTGCCAGTTGGTGGAACATGGGTGTCACGGCATGTCCGGACGGTCGTAATGAAATGGACATGTTTTGGAGTTGCGGCGGCGCCTGCGCTTGCCTGCCACTTGGGTGCGACTATGGGCCGAAGCGAAGGAGGAAGCACACGCGAGACGCACGAAATCAAGATATATATGCTTATACCATGTGGAAGGATGGATGTGGCTTATAATCATAATTACAATATCAATTCATCTAATCCTCCACCATAGTCGTGCTCTCGAACTAAGTGGACACTCAAGCGTTCAGAGAGTGCTGGGCGAATGTCGCGCAAACATGATTAGACTGGTCTACCAGCAGAAACACAACCGGCCGCTTCCATGCTCTCCAGATACCGCGGATGGTTGTTGCGAACTGAAGGTGGACGAGCATCAAAGTCTTCGTCACGTACGTAGTCATCGTTACCTTTAACGAGGAGCACCCGCTGCAGCGTTCCGCTGACCATTCATGCATGAGACCTGGGGTTTCAACGAGGACTTGAAACTTATAAGTACCCAGAAAAGGTCACGAGGGCGGCAGGCAACTGAATCTCCGACGGCCCGCCCATCCGCTTTACCAGTCCTACCCCACACCGGTACCCAACACCTCAAAACATCAACGTTCTCATCTTTCACCGCAATGTCGTTCCTCGCATTCTCCCGCTCAACACTCCGCCATAGCGCGCGCTTCTTTTCAACCAGCTTACGCGCTGACCGCGAATACGCCAATGTCCTTGTCTCACGGCCCAACCCAGGCGTTGCACTCATCACTCTGAACAGACCGAAAGCACTCAATGCGCTCAATGCGGCACACTTTCAAGATATATCAGACGCAATGAAGGAGGCCGACGGGGATGCCAGTGTCGGTGCTATGATCCTCACAGGGTCAGAACGCGCATTTGCGGGTGTGTTTATCAGCTATTTCGGATCATGAACTACACTAGACATGTTCGTACATAGCTGGCGCGGACATCAAGGAGATGAAGGACAAGTCTTGTGAGTATATCCCACGAGAAATCGAAGGCTTCTAAAACCCCCTATAAAGTTGCAGAAGCATACACTACCAACTTCCTTGCTAACTGGGAAGTTATCGCTAAGCTCAGGAAGCCAGTTATCGCAGCTGTCAGCGGTTATGCTGTATGTTCCCAAAGTCAATTGTCGGTTATTATGTATTCATATGCATCAGCTCGGTGGTGGCTTGGAGCTCGCATTACAGGCTGACATTCTTCTCGCAGCGCCATCAGCACAACTCGGTCAGCCAGAAATTAACCTTGGCACCATCCCCGGTGGCGGGGGGACCCAACGTCTCGCACGCCTTATTGGTAAATCACATACCATGGAACTCGTTCTCACAGGGCGTATGATCAGTGCGGATGAGGCAGAACGCTGGGGTATCGTACGAGTTGTACGTGAGGGAAGTGTGGTCGATGAGGCCGTGAAAGTGGCGAGTGAGATTGCAAGCAAGGGACACGTCGCAGTGAGTGCGGGCAAGGAAGCTGTGAATGCGGCGTTTGAAATGAGCCTTGCTGAGGGGCTGAGGTTTGAGAAGCGGTTGTTCCATGCCTTGTTTGCAACCAAGGATCAGAAGGAAGGTGAGCGTCTTGTTATCTTATCTGACTCGTGTTTGTACTGATCGCTTTTCCATGTGACAGGTATGGCTGCATTTGCAGAGAAGCGCAGAGCAGAGTGGACGCACTCATAAGGGGACGTCCTTTGTGCAAATGGTTGACTCGTGAACGCTGTTAATTGCCTTGATTCGGGGATTTCATACAGGCCTGAATTTTCTGAATCAATCGTGTTATTTGTGCAGCGAGATATCTTTATAGGCAGCAGTTGTTCTCGTCGATTGTTGGTCCTGAGCTTGGCATATAACAGTGTTTGAACTCGTGCCGCAGTTAGTCCCGAATGCGAGACAAGACAAGGTAGTATCTAGGTAATATGACAAGTAGGCATGTATACAAAGATGTGATCTCATGCGTCTTTGCCTGCCACACGAGATCAATTACCTTGTTTAAACAAGGTCACTGGAAGTGATAATTGTGG